>JAQGAF010000018.1:0-128287 GCA_034687865.1 Kryphioiulus occultus | reverse complement strand
TATATGCGGAATATATTACGAATATATATCAGTATATTTATAATGTATTATTCACATGTCAGTTTTCCACATGGGGACAGGGAAATGACTGAAAAGTTGTCAGGGAATAACAACGAAACCATGTCTTGGACACGTTACCTTCAGCTAACATGTTTGGATAGTCACAGGGTTCCCACTTTCTGAAAAGTCAGGGAAAATCGGGGAATGTTAGATAGATTTAGATTGTTTGCATCAGCTAATTGATTTAGTCGTCATCTTTTATAAAAAATTTCAGATAAAATCCATTATTTTTTTTATAAAGAATGTGAAATGTCAGTAAAATTACTGCAAATTGGTCAAATAATGACAGGGAAACAATGTATTGGACATGTTACCTTCAGCTAACATGTTTGGAAACTTCATAGGGTTCCCACGTTCTGGAAATTCAGGAAATATTAGATAAATTGGGATATTTTGTATCAGCCAACTTATAAGGCGTCATTTTTTTTATAAAATTTTCTGATAACATTCATTATTTGTCTTATTTTTTTTAAAAAATCTCATGTAAAATGTCAGGGAAATGACTGTAAGGTGCATGTACACGTAGTCAGGGCATGTCAGGGAAATCTACACAGAATTTGAGTGGACCATCCTGCTGCAGTCAAACACATATTTTGTAAGTCAATGCATAAGTCAAATGTATTATTGTTGTTTTAGAGAGACCCCAACTAAACCCACTCATTCCATTACCATTATTTTGTTGTTGTCTGGATCCGCCCCTGTTTTAGCGAAATTGAAATCGTTTGATGGCATCGGCCGTTGACTGAACTCAAATCTGTGCTTTTGAATTGAGTTTTTTACAGGATGAGTTCAAATTTTATAAAGTAGTGAAGCAAGACGGGATAAAGGAATGAAGTGACGAATGAGGTTGTCACCATAGCAACAGCTGTGACAGGCATTATATCGATTTGAAATGGCGAAATTCGAGGGGTTTCTTACTAAGTTTGCGATTAAAAAGTCTATTTGGTCTAGTTTTTAAGAAAAAAAAAACCAATAACCGATGGCCGATCAACTCAATACAATGTACGCTTTAGGGGGTCCCATTTGCAAGGTGGTCCTTTTAATATTGTTAATTGCTGTCGTTTACCTAGTCACAAATAACATTAATGGAGCTTGTTTTGACGTATTTTAACATCCTTTTCAAAACCAATATTCACCGTTTTGAGCTATATCGAGCAGCTTTTTTCATTGTTGGTATTTCTCACAAATGGAAAATTGTAAAATCACAAACGAAAAATTTGCGAATTTGAATTTGTGTGTGATTTAGGAGACTACCGAACTACATGTATCTCGCTGATGGACTGCATCGTCAGGGAAAGTCAGGGATATGAAATGTGGTCAGGGAAATTCGTTAAGTGAGACACCTTTGGTCCAATTACTGTATTGTTTTTGAATAACTTCAGGGTTCCCACAACCTGGAAAAACCTGGAAAGTCAAGGAAAAGACCTGAAAAGTCAGGGAAGACGTACAATTTGACCTGGAATTTTTATGATCGTAATTATACTGACACAAATATGCCCATAAACTTGTTAAATCATGATATGAAAAGATTAAAAACAAATTAGTTTACAATATATTTAACTTTAGAGCCCAAGAGAAGCAATCTATCAATTTGATAATTAAGTGAAATTCCCTCAGAAATTGCCAAAGCTGTTCTATTAAAGTTACAAATGTTTTCAAATGTTCACGTTTCCAATTTTTTTTTACCATTTTACTAGAAATAAATTTCTTTGCAAAGTAAAAATAAAGTATAGTAATGAAATGTTGATTTTTTCATGGTCATGGAAAAATTCAAAAATGACCTGGAAAAACCTGGAAAGTCAGGGAATTTCGTTCTCAAAAAAATGTGGGAACCCTAAAGTATGTTTATTATCTTCATCTAAATTGCAATCAAAAACTTTCTTTATCTGCCATCGTATGGTACATTTGGTGGTTGAATACATCTTTTTAAAAAGGTTTCTTTATTTTTAAGAACAGGCTGTATGGACTTGACTTTTATGTTGAATTATCGTTTTTGGTCCCGAGGGAAAAATTAAACTCTTGCTGAATAGTTTGACTATAACTATAATTTTGACCATGGTCGTTTTTCCCACTTTCGCTAAATGCAGGAGGCATCTGGCGAGACTATTTGGCAACTCGATGTGAGACACCCATATTTACGTGTAGTTGGTTTATCGATACGGCATAAATTGATATAGAATGGTTCCGAGAACGCAAGTGTAAGCTTAGTGTATTCTAGGAAGTGTAGCCAAGGGCGAGGTGCCAGACACTTTGGCGCCTGGTGGGATTTCAAAAAGATGTCACTACGCAAACCTTAAAGACTCTTTCCAGCTTTAATTTGTCCCGATTTGTTAATGTCAAAATAAAAAATGACGCTTGAAAAACAGTTTGACTCTAAATGTTAACTACAGTATTTCAAGTGGCCCCAGTGGTCCAAAAACATTGTTGTGTTTTCTTTTAAATTTGCTCCCGCTCAGTTGGTCAGTACGCAATGTCCTCTTATGTGGATGCATTTATTACATGTTATAATTCATTTGAGTTGTGAAGTAAGGATAAAAAAAGAGGGAAAGATGAGTAAAGGCTTGGAAATATAGGCCCGGTTTTTTCATGGCCCGAGAAAAATTAGTTTAATAAAAGCGAACAAGTTTTTCCGCAAATAATCTTTCTTATCCATTTTGGACCTACTTTTCTGTAGTTATCATCTGAAAGAGAAATGGGTTTTTTCTTTTCTTTCTTAAATTCTGTTTTTATCTTCGTTTTTTCCCTCTAAAATCTATACGTTACCCGAAGAGCCGTTTTATTTATTTTTTCTTCCAATTTTATCTGAAGCGGAGGAAGACGCAAATAAAATAAGGTGGAGAGATAAAGAAGCTATAGAAATGATATACGATATAGGAATTAAATATGAAGCAGTCTCGTCTAACTCAAAGAAATAGCTTGACATTAAAATTAATGAGCTTCTGTAATCATAAAGGATGCGAGCCGTATACCTGCATTTAATGTGATTCTCTGTATGCATATCTTGAATTAAGGTATATTGCATGCCTCCGGCTTTGAGTGATGGAATATAAGATAGGTAGAAGCACAAAAAATATCCAATAAGCCGTGCTTTAGGTCCTTTTGTTTATGCAGCTATGCAAGAATTTAAATATGCATCAAATGCCCAACTGGCGCATCGGGTTGCGAGACTTATTCTCTAAAGGGAAATCGATGAAGCTGTTTATGCTATTAGAAGTTGTATTAAAAACCAAAAAGGCACAAAAGATCTCCGGGAGGCTTTAAAAAAGTTCGTTATTTTATTGATAAGATGCTGCCAGACATGGGGTGCTTTTACATCTACATGCAAAATGAAATTCCATAAGATGCGTCTGGTTTCACCTGTTGGCTTGGAATGGAAAGTTCATCAGAGAAACATCCGAGCGTGAAGCGCCCTCTGTCGGAGATTTTGACGATAAAATGAAGACATGCATATGGAGTTATTAAATCTAAATGGAAATTTTTCTTTTACGACCAGGAAAAATTCATCTATTCTTCAATGGATGAACCTTCATAAGTAAAATTGAAATTTTCTTTAATAAAAACGAAAATTCGAGATGTGATAAAAATTGCTTACATGTAGATGTATTTCGTAATTCGAAAGCGAATGAAAAGACTTTCGGAAAATTATTTTTATTAAAGAAAATTTCAATTTTACTTATGAAGGTTTTCCTTGTCACAATACAAAGAATCCTTCCGCGGTATAGTTTTCAACCACAATATGGACCATTCAAAATAATTAAAATGTTCACTGTATTTCCTCATAAGGGCTTTTCCATTTTTGACGTCAGTAGTTTAAAGGAAGGAGACATGCAGTTACATGTACATGTACAATATATGCCAATCACACGTGGCAAAGCATTTCAATGATATTAAATTTTACGTTGGATGTTATTAAGATTTGAGGGCTAATAACATTCTGAATTCAAATAAGCGTTTCCACGTGTTGCACCTATAACGAGCATGAATGTGATAGACCAGGTTATTATGCAGTTATATTAGCATTTGCTGGTTGTTTACCTTTTTCATTGTGTGGAAAATGTTGGTCTATTTCTACGATGTACAGTAACCGTCGCAGTTTTATTAGAAATTTAGACGTATCTATCAGCAATATACCTCTAACCGACCTTCTTTACTTTCCAACTTGGGCTTAAATAGTGAAATATTCGCAAAGGATCCCTTATCTTGATGTATGGGTTTGGGAAATGATATTGTATATGACGGTAAAACAAGTTTTAATAATTTGAGAAAAGCTTTTATTCCGAGCCTCTCCCTTTACTACCAACAAAGGAATTATTTCGTAATATTTGAGACCATATTACACGCTCAAAGAACGCTGGCTCGGTGCTTTATTTAGGAATTGTATACAAAAAGAGTGATGTTGACTTTTTCGTTGTATCCCCCTTAACGTTATTTTGGGCTTAGTAATAATTCATTTACTTTAAAAGCTTTAATATAACACGGTTTTGCACTCTCTCGCAAAAATGAACTTGGGGTAAATTTATTTTTTGCTTATGATGTAAGTTTCTTATATGCGCACTCGTATAGAAGAAAAAGTTGTTTAAACTATAACAAAGAAACGGCATCAAAGATAATAATTAGGGTCCGTGAATTAACTGAACTATTGAAAAAAACAAGGGCATTATTTTAGTCTGTTTTAATCCAATTTATTGGCCTATGCTTGGTGCCTAATTAGCGTAATGCAGTGGTCGGGGTGCGAGACATTGCTGCTAAATGATGGGAGAAGAAAAAATTGGGTTATATATGGCAATGGGTTATAGTAATGCTGTTTATATGGAAAAGGGTTTTTTCTGTATGAAGAAGACTGTATATAAGCAAAATGACGCGTAAAACTAAGAGTATTTTGCATTGTGCTAATGGAAAACGAGATGAAAATAATTTTCAACAGTTTAAATATATCAATTTAGACTTTGATAACGTTAAAACTAATAAACGGCATCAATTCAGTGTTTTTGATTGCATATTAACGCTATGACTGATCCACCTATCCTTTGGTTTCATAATCTAATAACCATTATTTTTCAAACTTGTACATTGTTCACATTTTAATTCTTATTCATTTTCTTTTTAGGTAAGTACAGATTATTTCATCTGTCAACTTTTAAAAAGGGTGTATGTCCAGCACAATCCATTTATTACGGTAACCAATTGTTCTTTTTCTGAAATGCGGAATGCGATTTCTCATTTCGCAAATATATTTTCTCTAGAAGTACTGTAATTTAAAAAAAAATCTTTCAGAGAGGCTTTTACTCTCATAGTTTACGAAGTCTATAGCATATTCCCAAACAAAACTGTCAACAAGTTGAGCGCCATCATAGTTTCGCAATATTGCCGCTAGATGGCATCGCTAGTCAAGGTTTCACTTGTTGCGACTTTTTAAAGACGAGAGATTGTGCTTAAAGCGGATCATCGCAAACGGAGAAAATTTGCCAACATATGGATTCTAGTATTTAAAAGAAACGAAATAAAATAATCACATGTTAGCCCGCTAGCTAATGATCAAAATTGTAGTCTTTTCGATTTTTATCAAGTCTGCCTTAAATAACGTGGCAAGGAGCCATTATTTACTATATGTACATGTACATACACATTTATTTGCTAACTTGTCTCCTTAAATTGTTAATTCGAGTAACGTATTTCAACTTTAAGCAGAGGTTATCAATTGGTGAAAGGCATAGTTTTCAACTGACATTTATTCTTGCGACATCAGATTTACAATAGGATATCAGAAGTCAAACTTGAGAACCAGATACAGTATTTTGAGAAGTAATTATTAAGGCGATTTTAAAATGCGCATTCAGTAAGCAGTACGAGTAATTTCTCTTTTTAATTAAAAAGGGTTATGCCACTTAATAAACTTTGGGTAATGTCTCTATGGCGCCTGTTTCAGATTGGTTCGTAAATTTCAAAGAAACTACCAGACTGTTTTCTCGAGTATCAATTATTTAAATTGTTTACTGCAGAAAATTCCGAAGCAGGCTGGGCTAGCGTAAACTATAGGATTTGCGCGAGCATGCTTAATTTAACCCAACTGCAGCACATTCGTGCGAAGAAAAATGCATTGTTTTCGCTGAAATCGTCCTAGTAATTAATTTCTCAAGGGTACTTGCCGAAGGCCCGCATTTTTAGTCTGAGTAAAACAAACGCGCTTTTTAATCCAATTTGGAACAACTCTATATACGAAGAACTTAATTGCATTATTGTTGTCGGCCCGCGTATGCCACTAGTTGGTAAATTATGAATGAAGATGCCTAATTATAAATGCAATAATTATCGTTCTAATGAAGCCTGAACAGTGTTTCAAGGAGTGCGAAGGAAAAAATGGAGGGCTTAATAAGCGAACTTGGAATGAATGCACGTTTTGCATACTGTAATTTCCGAGCTTGGATCAGAGTTATTACACAAGATTAATGCTAGCAGCGAACGGGGGAAATTCATTCCAGTTACATGTACATACACTGCAGGGTAAGCTGAGATTCACAAATAACGATATGTGCCCTAAGGGATCGTCCATAAAGAACGTCCGAGATGGATGGAAGGTTGGGCGTCACAAAAATTGGCCTAGAGCTGGGTAGGGGTAAAAGTTCAAGAGACGTTTCTATAATGTCATTTTATTCTCTCTGTATGTAAATTTGAAGTTTATATTTTTCATTTTACTTGCGTTCACCGCCAGCAGCTTTTCTGGAATTCCATTGTAGATGTTATGTAGCTTCCTGATCAACAGGTGGCAGGCTCTATCAGAGAAATTGGCGCCTGGAATGAATTCTGGGTGTAATGTACAGTGCGTTCATGAAATGTCGGTCTCATGTTGATAGTAGTTATCTAATAAACGGTCAGAAATTCGTATTTATTTTGTACTGTGAATAAAATACAAAATGGAAAAGAATCACCAGGAATGGCAATTTCCTAAACAATTAATTATAAATTAAGTGAATTTGGTAACTAATTAAAGCGCTCAATGGTTCAGTCTTGTCCTGGATCCAGGTTAACGCCTTGCTTTTGCGAGGCAATATACTTTTATCGAAAGTCATTCAGAAATTTATGTTCTCGTGTACTATCTGTTATAACTTTTTTTCCCCAAAATGTGTGTGTTCTGGGGTCCATGGTGAAGTAATATTTCAAGGACCGCAGCGGCAATGCTGCTGACTTGCTCAGTTTTTTTACGAAGGAGCAACTAATTGGATGAAAGTGAATGAGCTGTAATTTCGCGTTAAAACGAGAAATTGGGTTTCTGGGCAGTAATCTTAACTTGACTCTCTTTTGAGTTGCGTCCTCGTTATTACTGGCTGTAAAAAATCAGTATCGTTTCTAATTGAAGGCAATTGTCGTTTCACCATACGTCATCCTTCATGTGACCCTTGATTTTAGGCCAGCATGTCGGGCTTTCGCTAAGTGCACGACTTCATTCATGGCAGTAAAAGTGGTTCACTAGTAATTTGGAACCACACTCCACTTCTTCTTCTCCAGGCTGCTGCGGATTGAAATCTGCAGGAAAATGGGTTTTTAGGGTCTATAATAATTTGGTGGTACGGAAAGACGGATTCAATGTAGTATCTAATCAACCGCAAATTAAATTTGGGCATTACGGACGAATTACATACACCTGAAGTGGAATTCCAAGGGTGGATCTGCACCACTTTGCGCAGTGGGGCGAGAATGAATTAGACTGCTTTCATTTCCTTCCCGATTGATGAACTTCGGTAATGGCGCGAGACTTAAGATATGACGTCTATTATGCTTTCATATCATCCCCTCCCTTAATATTAACCATTATGTTCATTGCACAGCTCGCTCCATGGGCCATGCCCTGGATTTGAAAGTTGGGAATGTCTTTTCAGTGGTTTCATGTAATGTAGATTCTCTTTACTTTGCCATGTGCAGGCAAGCGTGCATATTTTGCTAGGGAAAACGTGTCGCGTTTTCGTATATTGCTTTACGTAGGCTTAGGAGATAAAAATGGCTGCCGGGACAGGCATTTTTAAAGATTCCATTTCTGACATTTTCAAAGATTCCATTTCTGGAATTTCTGATTCCACCCTGGGAGTCTTTTCACCACCCACCTTTTTGTTCGACATCATTAACCACTCTGTGCATTTTTTAACTTCCCAGATTTTCAGACTTCCTCAACAAAATGCCAAAGAAGCCTTCTGCGCATAGAAATCGCTTAGAACACCTTAGTTGCTTCCAAAAAATCAAAGTTTCAAAATGGTTAAAAAACACCCCCAGGTTGGTACTAATGTACTTTTTTCTTTGGAGTAAAATGTAGTTTGCCTAATCTCTAATTTTTTGAAGTTCCCAGCCTTTTACACATCCTCATCACAATGTTAAACAACTGTTGAGAAAATATGTAACACCTTACATTTTTTAAAAAATCGATTTTCGATTTGGGTAAAAATCATCCAGGTTGGAACTACGCTCGTAATGGGTTTTTTTTTGGTGTAAAATAAATAAAATTCCCGACTCTATATCACCAGTGAGATCTTATTGCATGCAGGTTGTCCCCTAAATATTTAAGGAGTTATTTTGTATAGATTTGCGGGGTATAAATGACCCCAGTTTGCCTTAAATGCTATTGAAACTCGTTCATTTCACACGTGTGCTCACTAGCAGGCGATATATCTTTGTCCAACTGTCCGATATGATCAGGCGATGAACATGTAGGGAAGGTACATTTACCTAACTGATGTGATAAGTTGCTCAAGAAATCTACTCTCGTACGTTGTAACCTAAACATTGGCTGTCAGAAAGGCAGTATAGTGGGATGAAAACGCCACATATATCTGTCTAAAACCTTTTATGGTTTTCGTCGCTAGATTGCGCCCATTTTTTAATTCTCCTAAACCTTCTTAACTGGAGGTTTTTTAGCCGTTTCGGGATAGAAAAATCCACATGATTGATACAGAAGATACGGTCCATTGCCTTTTGTCTGTAAACCCAGCCTGGTAGGCAGTGCACTTTTCAACCAGACAGTTATCAATCTTCCCTCTCAATAACAGTAATGCGATCATTAACTGCGCTATGGACATTTAACAGGGTTTATCTGCAAACACTGGCTGCCGTAGAGGACCTGTAAGCTCTCCTGTTCCTGGAACTAAAAAGCCGAAACAATGCTTGGCTCTTCATTCATAATAAAACGGGAGCTTTCTATTTTTATGCTTTTTATGTGGATGATTTTGGCCGTTCCATTTGCTTCAGCCTCGTCGTCTGGCTCACGGTTGCAAATTGAGGACTATGACCATTGAATTACTATAACCTTGTATTAGTTGCGCCTTCTGCGACGGAAAAGAGATGGCGCTCCTGTCGACTCCGTTGTCTGAGTGCCATTCAAGTTGGGATTAATCGATTTGTTAGTTCAATTCTTGGCCGTTCGCCACCTGTTATTCATAGAAGTGCGTTCGAACGAGAGGATGAATTTTACAGCCTTGTTGTACAGTATGGCGGAATAAATTTGCTTTTAATTAGCCAATATTACTGGTCGGATTAGGTGTCTGGGACAGAATTCTCAGAATTGAATGCTAAAGGCTTGACAAAGTTCACTTTTTTGTTGCTATGAGAAAGTGAATTATGATCAACCAAGCCATTAAAAGAAGCGCAATTTTCAAGTTGTTTATGTGTTGTTTTTATATGGTTGAGTTGATAATGTTTCTAGTTTGCTATGCCCTTCGTGTGATTCGGAAGTTCCACACCATTGGTGTGCCATAACAACATAAACAATGTATGCGGGACTTTCCATACGTGCATGTATTTGTGATCTGGGATACGAGTCGATCAATTACATCTTGTAATAAAACTTGACTGAGAGAAAAATCGATTGAATCGATCTTCATTAGACAAGAAAATCGAATGAGCGAGGACAAAATTTTATGACTATTCCAACTGGTTTTGAACATGCCACGACTAAATGGTTAATTTTAAAAATTTGAAAAACACTCATTTTATGAAGACCGGTTTATAGCACGAGGCAAATATGCTAAGTCAGAGTGAATTGTGACTTTGAATGTTACTGGAAACGACATCTGAAAATGATCACAAAACACTGATTTCCCAAAATTGTACCAGAATTGTATCAGGGATTCAGGACAAAGCTGTTTCGTGTTGGCAGTACATGTATTGAAACAGGAAGAGAGTGCATTTTTAGTATCATTAAGCAGAAACGGAAACATGAAACTTAATTTCAACTTTAAAATTAGAAAAAATATATTTCAAAGGACTATGGTTTTCTGCTTGCTCCTAGATCATTGACGTCATATTCAGTTTCTTTGTAGACGTCCAAACGAAACGAACAAACAGGTGTTGTTTTCTGAATTTTAAGCATTTGTATCTGGCGCCTTTCCATTGACCGTGTTTCGCCATCTTACGTGCAGGCTTCAAATCATCCCAAAATCGTTGCTCGAATCGACAATTGAGGGCAGCACAATGCCTGCTCTTATTGCAAATGTTATCCAACTTTGAAGCAAACGATGCTGCGAGTTTCTAGCTGGCATGGCAGGAGATAGACGCTCTCCCCCTGCCAACCCTCAAGTCTAGACGATGGATACTTATCTTAGTCTTTACGTTCTGTTAACAGGTAATTTTGAATTGATATACCCCAGTGGTATTGAGAAATTTCATTGTTAATTTCTATTGGGATATTTAAGATATACAAAAAACATCAACTTACCCGCATAATTTGATGCTTCTATCACACCTCGGATTCGTTGATTCTCTACATCCTATCAGAAAGCATCAAACTATGCCCATAACTTAGACTGGAGCCTAACGACACCCAACTTGCTCTAAGCGTCAGCCATTGTTTAGGATTTATGCCAAACTTAGCTTTTCTTGGAATTAATCACTGCTCCTCTAGAGGATTGTTGGCACAGACCACGCTGATGTAGGAGAAGCCGGCCACTTAAACTGCACAGACATCGTAATGGATATCTGGGGACAATTAAATCAGCGGGTAGTGACCACTGACGTCCTGGGGAGCCTTAAGTGATCGTACCAGTGTTAACGCACCAAAACGTTTTTGAAATTTTCTATTAAAAATGTATTTGTTTTCATCTGACGGCGGGGCCGCAGACATGTGAGCAATTGGCTAGATCGTTTTGACATTTCCACATTACAGTCCGCGATTGTGTAAATTAAGATGGATGATCTTAAAACTGACTCGAATGCAGCGGAGTAACGTTCGTGTTTTCTAAATAATTTATGAGGAAAATAATAGGAAACGGGCGAGACTTAAAGTGAAACACCTTCTTATTTTACTGGCAAACAATACAAATGAGTAAATTATACGAAAAACAAATGAAACGCAATGGTGGAGGTTTTATTTTAGTTTATTTTCGATAAACCTCGATGTCACCAAAGCGGAGTAACGTTCCTGTTTTCTAAATAATTTAAGGGGAAGATAATAGGAAACTGGCTAGACTTAACGAGGCTCTTTATGATATATTACTAACTAACATTATAGCTGAGTGAAATGTGCGAAAAACAAATGAAATACAATGGTGGTGGTTTTATTTAAATTTATTTTCGGTAGCCTCGATGTCACCAAATTTGAATGGATGTAGAGAAAGCGAAATAAAAATGTTACTACAGCGAATTTAACTAAAACCTACAAATTAAATATCGATCACTTAGCTACTGATGCAGCGAAAACGATCTCATATCGCAACATTCCAATACATATTATTTTTTGTACAATGCCATTCCTTATTTTGGCTAGACATTTGTTTGAAGTAAATCGCCAATTGATCCTGTATTATTTATATATCAACTCTACTGGTCTAGTACATTGTATAATATAATAACATCTGTCCTTGCTGTCGGAATTTATCCTTTTTTCTTTTTATGTTAAACGTAAATAATTGTCAATGTGTGATTTAACTGCCCCTAACATCCAGGCAATCACTGCTAGCTTGCGAGTCGTTAGGAGAAGCTCGCATTCTTTATCTTAGCTATGCAAGTGCTCGTCTTATTTGATCCAAAGATGGTCGTCTTGATTAATGATGGTCCCATTGTATAGTTCCCATTCTCAAATATGAGCGTTGTAAATATGAACTGAGAATGCGCACATTTATTTATAAAATTCACCATACAAATACATCCTAATTTATCAACAGGAAGTTTGGCGTGGGCTTCATTTGGTCTACATATACACGTACATGTACACGTACCGTATGTGCTGCGAGCCTATATGCTGTTATTACTCAAGAATCTTGATGAGGATGTTGGTGAAAAGCTGCTGAAGCAAGATTGTTTATGCGGACACGCATATTCTGTTAGATAGATTGAATTTCCCATCTCGCATCACTGTTATGTGTAACGCCCATTTACGCCAATACATTTGCGAGCGTGAAGTGTATGAAGAATTCAAATAGCGCGTTATTTGCATACAATTGGCGATAGACTTATAAGGAAATACAAAATTGCCACCGTTAGCGTTATAGATGATGGAAAATGAAAGTTGGTAATGGAAATAGAAGTGGAAGTTTGACAAATAAGCTTGTTTAGAAGGCGAGGGTTTAAACGGGTTTGCTGCTGACGATGTCCCCTATACCTGCATCGCCCCAAATACAAATTCCCGTTACAAATTTTGCCCGGGGAAAATTGGATGAACTTTTAGATATGAGGGGCTTTACAATAACTCTTTTCAGACGTTTTATATTCTCCATAGGCCTAATTGGAAAAGTTAAGCTTCGTTGCGTTAGTTTCTCGCGTAGGAGATCTTGGGTAGGCAGTGCTTATAAACCGTGTAGTCAATTTCAATCGTGTTTTGATGAGTGGTTTACTGTCCCTTGATAAATTAAGTGTTGGTAACTAAACTCCAACGAAACTGAAAACTTTCTGAAAGCTATATAGAACGTTTGCAACTTTGGACTTAGAAGATTCTTTGTGGAATATGACGAACACTATCAAGGAAAACAATGGCATTACTAATAACCCTCTTTAACAAACATTCCGACAAACAATTTTCACGAACTATGATTACGTTGATATTCATGGAGAGTTTGCTGTCGAATTTAATTTTCTCGCTAGTATAGTATAATTAGCGAGTGCAAAGACTTCTAGACACTGCGTTCGTGTTTATTTTGTTCGTTGTCATAACTTATGTCCATCGGCAATGCGGAGATTTCCAGTCGCATCCAGTTGCTGTTGACTGTAAATCATGGAAGATAAATTTTAAAATTAATTGATATTGCCTCGACGTCCATTCGGCTTTCAACGACAGTTTGGATGTCAAACAAACGAAATCTGCAAGCACGGAGGACGCAATTCACCTTTGGGATAGTGGCGTATTTCGTCCTTCGCAACCCCTCGTGGCATCGTGCTTCAGTGTTTTGAAAGGCATATTTACTGCTGGCAGCATATCCATAATGAACAGGAAATATCTCTTTGTGAAGCATAGTGGCTTACATGACAATGTATTACATTCATGCATGGTATCACTGATGGCAGAGCCAAGATGGAGATTACTGAATGTCAACAGCAATGCGGACTAAGACGCGCTTCCGGCATTGTAGGTGTAACCTGCTCGTAGGCCTGGATAGATAACAGGAGGAGAGAGAATGCATCTAAAAAATATCCGCATTTATTGGTCGGGGCTTAGAAGAGATATTAGGAAAATACAAATAGGCCTAGCGAACTCTGCGACGGAATGGATTTGAAATAAAATGTCTCTGTGCCTGGCAGCCCTCAGGCTATGTTGAATACACGAAAATCCACTCTTAGACTAAGCCTATGTGTATAGGGCAAGTGCATTCGTTTTGTTAATACTGCAGCGGTTCTGGGTGCACGCGGTTTTATCATGGGAAATTGCATATTTTCTGTATGCCCAGCTCATCTGCTGATTTCTGTTTACACAAAGGCCCCTTTTATCATCACGGTTACGGGAACATAATCGAACTTCTTGAAGTTATATTTCCATTGTTCTCTATTGACACTGCTTCGCTCTGTGCTTGGCTTTTTATTATCACCAAGCCGAGAAAACTGCGTGTGCAGGTCTTGCCCCTCGCAAACTGTCCAAACGTGTATGAGTGGAACTTCAAGAAGTACTTGTTCATGTACGGATACGCAATACCTTTCCTTTTTTCAAACAATGTCTCTGTATCCCTTGTTGGGATGAAGTGATGCATAATTTGGATGAATGTGATAGATATTCAAAGAAGATATTGCGATGGGTGCACTAGTGAATACTATATGGCGTGCACATGGCAATTGTGAATAGCTAACTGTTGTTGCATTATTCAACATTCAACCAGTCTGATGGTAATTTTGGCAACGCATTGATTTTTCTGGCAAGCATGTAGAGAAACAACCTGTCATTTGATAATGGTTTCTTGGATTTATTTAACGCCGCTGTCTGGGCGAGCTTTTCATTAAACCTGGGTTGGATATTTGCGATCGCGCTATCCATTATTAACCATTAGGACCCCACATTCATCCAAGTTCATGGACACCATGAGTTTTGCATTATTTGAGTATCCAACTGTTTGTATTAAAGGTTGCTCTGTTCTTTCTCGTAGCATTCAGGTGCTTTATTTAACGACATCGCAACTATTGTTTATGTCCCTATCGCCAACGTTTATGTGGGTATTTAATTTTCACCGTTCACTGATTCATTGATCAGTGCATTGTAGGGACATAGCTTGAGTAGGGTAACACGTAGACTGTAACATCATCTGTTTTGAAATTCTCTTCGAAGTTCATTTCATGGTATTTTGCCTGACTTCAACATGCTTTTTTATAATACATCGCCATAACTGTGACCACCATTCTGCAAGGACGTGGCTCACGTCGCGTGCACTTCCGGTTCAAGTTGATGGCTCTTCCGGCTTTGTCAAACGACCCTAGGGCCCGGGCAACGATATTAACTCGAAAATCTCGTTCTCGCCGAGAGGCCATTGTCAACTCTCGTCCAACTCAGCTGCAGGAATGTCGCGGCTCACGAACTTTGTGACATGTACCTTAGCACTTTCTGTATGTGACAGTTACTGAAAGTGGATGAGGCAGATTGCGCTGCCGTCGTTTCAGGCATATTTTAGGCCGAATTTCTATATCGCATTTAAAGCTATCAAAACTATCATCTTCCAGCCTTGTCGCCATGGCAACTTTCTGTCGCCCGAGCGTGCCATCGCCCGTTTTGGCACGGTATTAAAGGCATGATGTGCGAAGGCTTGCAATGCTTTTTAAGGCGATTTTCAAGTTTTCAAATTAGGCACGCATAGTTTGTATTGGGATGTCCGAGCGTTAAAGAAGTGCCACGCATCAACTTGCACGTAGGTGACATCGATATATACAGTACATCTAATGAACCACCAGCATGATGTTGTTTTTAAACACGCGAGAGCATTGCCTATAGCACGCATATTAAATTATGAATAGGTGCTCCCTTTACGTGCCGAACGAAGCTTGATCATTCTCCGCTAATCCCGCTTTAAAAGCTTCGGGCATCTAGAAGCAATTAAGATTAAAATTAATTTTAGTTCATCACGTTTTCATATTAACTATCATCCGGCCTGGTCGATTTTCTGAGTTGTTTTAAGCCTTAGATGCTGCGTGCAGTTGCCCCTGTTAAGCCTATGCATGCCTCGATATAAAATTAATGAATTATCGTGGATATCTGGTCTGTCGAGCCATGTGCACGCATAGCTTGTAATTCTCTTCTTAGGATTTTCCTGCGCTCTGTTTACGTCATTATTGACAGCTAGCTCGTGTCCCCATACGACGGACATCATCGCTAACCTATATGGAAACTAGCAAAATCGGATTTGGCTTAGGTTTTAAAAGCTTTATTCTTCGCTGCTCTATGATGTCAATGAAAGGAGGTTATAAGCCCTTGTTTTGTTTTACGGATGAAGGGGATCTGGAATATGGGATGCTTTGGGTCATTCTTTTTATCAAGACGTCATTAAATATGGGTAGCTATTGTACGTATCAGATAAATGTGCTAAATTTCGCTCTGTCCTCTGGTGGACGTTTTGAACCTCATCATTTGTTTGATGTAAATGTAGGAATGTATTAATACGCCTACTATACTTTCTAATGAAATTAAACCATGTTAGCACGTGCCCGAATTTCCACGCACCTAATTCGAATTCTGGGAATTTCAATTTTAAATTTTATGAATTTTGTTTCTATTTTCTGGGCAAGTTTTTTAAAAAAAGATTATGAAGCTTTTATAACTTACAACACTCAATAGTTAATTAATAAGACTATTTCATAATTCGAACAAACCTAGCAGTTATACTATATTTTCATGCAGCGGTAGACAAGTATAAAATCGGCTCTACATGTATGCAATGCCGATAGAGGACACAGTGAAATTGAGCAATCTTAATTTGATACGTGTTATGGATCTTTACAAAACTTTTGTTAAGGGGACTTTCAAATAGTACGTCATTTGGCGATTTTCAGACTCCACCCACCCCATGTAATTAATTTTTCGTTCTTGGCAACAAGCTTTTTTAAAACATCTTTACCACGACTGTCATTTTTGTTGCTGCTCGCAGGATTTTGTTATATTTAGCCTAAAAGCATACGAGGAAAAATATTTTTTAAGTCTTCTGCACTTCCCAGGTTATTTATTAAAATGTACTTTAATTTCCTATTGGTTGAAGTTGTATCAGGATTCAATTACACTGTACAGTATGCCGGTAACTATACCTGTGGCGCAGCAGAGCAATCGATCGTAGCCTCGTATTCGCTAGTTCTTTAGTTTTTCAAAGTTTTAATCAAAACGTCTCTGAAAAAATATTTGCATCAGATAATGAATCTAAAAATAGAGAAATCCATGTAGAAAATTTAGTTTGGCTTCCATTGAAACACAATACAAGTTTGTCAGAATTAATGAATAACAAGCAATATTCTGTACGGATTCTAGTGTATACCAAGACATTACGTCGTCTCTAAAACAAAGCTAAAAGGACGTTTTCCGTCGTATTTCATAGTTTATTGAAGATTTTTACGAAAACCTACATTTACAGTATGTTGTTATTGATTTTTGTATATAGTGTGCGGGCCTTTTATGATGTCTTTTTTATTTTGATCATTCTCATTTTTCACCTTCAATTTTATAGCTATCGAGTAAGCATTTCTGTCTACTGATTTAAAAATATTTATTCAAATTTTCCAACCGAAGATATTCGTAAATTCTCGAAAGTCCATATTATAAGTTGATGTGCTTTATTATCGTTATTCAACCTAAATATTTTTGAACAAAATTCATAACACCTATTTTCAATTGTACTAGGGATGACCACTTTTGTGCACTTTATTTCTTTGCTATAGACTTGGGCTCTTCTAGGTGGCAGCACCTTGCTTACGCAAGCATATGTTCTTAAGATATTCAAGTACATAACTTTATTCTTTGGCTGCCAGGTCGTAGTTTTGTATTTGATTATTCGCCCGCTCGTTTTAGCATCGCAATGAGTCTGTGCACTCATAGCGACAACTCGTTGTGAATGTTGTGAGTTATCGCACGATGCTTCATTACTCCTTTAATTTATCATGACAGCCATTTGAATTTTAATTCTTCTCTGTGCGGGGCAGATAGATTAGCTATAGGCAGTGTTTAGCGAAGCATTGCGAGCTATAACTTCCCCATCATGTCTGTTCTTGTCTTTTGTTTAAGATAGCGGATGATTGGCGTTGTACAAGCTGGATAGCTATGGCATAATCCCGCATGCACGAAATCACGTGGGAATAATTTTTGTAATGATGTTGATTTCTTTTGGACCTCTTTTGATCTTTCGTATAGTGCTGAACGCTGCGAGGCTCATGTACTTTTACATAATTAGTGTACACACGATTACTACCAGTGTTGCGTGATGACGCCTGTCTAAACGCAGAATATTGATGGACGGTTACTGTATCATACAGTAACCACCCATCAATATTCAGGCGTACGGTATACTGTCTGCATTCCTGACCAGATACGTTTGCATTATGTATTAACATGTATGTCTCTGAATGGGAATGTCTTAAAAGAAATGCTAATTTACATATATAATTATACAAAATGATGATGTGTGGATGTCTTATCGCCGTTGTGAAAGTTTGATTTGATCTGAAGATATGTCGCAACATTCCAAAGCCATAAAGTCATCGACATTTTATCCAAACACAGAGTTGTGCCTGGTTTTACAAGCTGGCTACGTCGCCTCGTGTCGCTCGAAAATTTCTTTGGATTTTATGGTAATTGTGCCAATGTTACGATATGTTCTTTAAAATTTGAATATTTCGAGAATCCATTCAAAGTTTGCTCTGCCACTGAAGCATATTTGTCATTGTGCATGTGTGGCTATATGACTTGTCGAAGCAATCAGTGGCTTTTTGACAGCTCCTTTGCTCGCTGCAAAGTCCTATCGGAAGCGCTTTAAATCTTCCATACGAATGGATTCAATTTTTTAAAGCTTGCATAAATAACGTTGTCATCACGAGTTTGGGTGTCTGATGGGAAGGAAAATGTATGCAGGGCCTGGAATAGAGAGAAGGCAAAACAGCCATTTTTTCACTTTTCGACCTTTTTTCATTCGTTGGTCGAATGACAGCATGCATATAGATTTTTGACTGTGTCATTGAGAAATTTACTGTGAACGATTTCCAATTTCCTCTCGCTTTTAACGTTACCCTAGGCACTGATGCATTGCAATCGAGGTGCATGTTGTGACCCGGAACTGCAGTTGCACCTTAGGCCCAACTATATTCTAATGTTTATCTTAATATACCGGTCCAGTAGACCATTAGCCCTTGCAGATTTCATTGATAAAAATGTGGCAATTGCAATTTAGGTTCTTTATACTTTTTCGTCATGCTGTATTTTTATTTTGAAATTGTCATGGTGATCGAATAGTATAAGGTTTTGTTTTCAGTTGCATTTCGAAAATCTCACCTTCTGTATATAGGTTTGTCGAGCCCTGAACGTATCCTATTTTCCTTTAAAGTCCAAATTGCTTTGTCTTTTCAACGGATGAAAAAGTAGCTATTGAAATAATTAAATTAGGGACATGGAATGACGCCAAGTTCCATTTTACATGCGTTTTTTTGAATTGTTTCCTTTTCGCCATTTTTGTTTTAAATTAACAAAGAAAAGTTGCAGATTGTCGTGTAGTAGATTAAAAAGCGGAATATAAAGCTTTTCGACTAAAAAAGGGGTAGCTTTCTTAATTTTTGTCTGTGCAGGTACATATGGATTGCCAGACTCTCAAAGTAAATGTCAGCCTTAATTAGCGTACATGCACATTAGATATGGCGCATGCATGGTTTGACTCGTATTTCGAATGCCTTTATACAGTATATGCAAATATCCTTCTGTAGGCCTACGAAAATTCCCAAATACAGTATGTCATTAGCATCACCATAGTCATTTATTTCTTTGTACGTATTCGTGCTCTGCATGCACCCGCCGTCTTAAATCATTATCTGGAAATAATTAGTATGTCATATATTTATGCAAATTAACATCAGTTCTTCCTCTATCATCTTATCATTCTTCGCATAAAGATGAAAGAAAATAATTTTTTAACATATGGCGTGTGCATACCCATGTTATTAATTAATGATTTCATTCATATATTCACGCACGCCTGCCAGCATATGATGTCGCTGATGCATGGCATTCGCATGCAAAAACGAATTAGTATTTTGTTTCAGAAACTTTTAAAGCTAGTGTACAACCCTCCCTCATTTCTATGCGAATTACGCTGTAATTGTAGTCTAGTCGTAGAATTTTATTGGACAGTTGAGACTCGAAAATTGCACCAATTTTTGGCTTGCATGAGATTCACTCGTGCTATTTCCATTAATAAATTTAATATTTCGAAGCAAAACAAACCATGGGCCGAAGCCTTAAACAGCTGAGCGCAGTTTGTACATACAGTACATGTACATGTATATAAGCTAAGCTAACTTTTGCATGCAGTTTTCCTCCAACAGCTGTATTTGTAAACAAAATTAAACCGACAAGGCAGTGGAGCAATTCCCCCGACGTGAATATGATTTGATAAACAAATTTATCGTTGAATTAATAATTCATAGAAATGTGAAAATGCTCAGGTTGGTATAGCACGTGCGTAAGGCATGGTTCAGAATTAAAGGAGAAGTGAAGCGAGACTAAGGATTAATGAGCGCCCATTAATCTTCCCTTAATGATCGTATCCACCTTCGATTGGTATTCACGAAAAACGTACAAGACACCAAGGTGGTCGCCTATATAAATTTAGAAAAATCATTACAAAGAATAACTTTAAAACCTGTAGACTGTTTGGCTCCAGTTACCATGGTTTTTTCTTTGATCAAATGTTGTAGGTTTCGTGAAATTGGCCGTGCATCCACCCACATAATGCTTGTAAATTTGGACCATCCTTAGTGATTACTGTACATTTGGAGTGGCATAAGTGCTGAATCAAGCCTTTACTTTACCGCCTGGCTTTTATATTCTGCGTAACTTATACTTTTATTTCGTGCAAGTACATTGTTTAACTTTCTCGGAGCACGCGATATACAAATGTGTTGTTGCTGTTCCAACTCATATAAGAGCACTGAATAAGATGGTGTTCGTATGTAAAGTGAGATGTGGCTCTATATTGCATCTTTCGTTTGGGAGTTGATTAAGAGGGTTAACTTTGGCACTTGACTTAGAAGAAAGTTGATACGCCTATTGTTTGTTTGTCTTGAATCCAGTGTTTCCTTTTCTTTTCTAAACAAAGGAACGTCTGCATTTTCATTAGAAATAATTCTTGGTTTTGCTATTGCACGGGATGTTTAGGTTGCTGAGTTGACGTGATCTTTATAAAAAATGTCAATATTGATAGTCGATGTTTGCTTGCAGAACTTTAAAACGCATCAAAACAATGAGCCAATTGATTAAAACGAAATATTTGAGGTGCGGTTAATAAGAAATATATTATGAAGAGTTGTATAAGTCTGGACGCGAGCATTTGTGTAGTTTATCGATTGAGCAATGTGTTAAACCACCTGCACATTACGGTATTGACCAGCACTAACACAATGCTTGTGGTGCAGGATGAAAGCATTCAATTAAAGCAAAGCATCTTTGTTATATAAAACATTTCAGTGGTTATCAGTAAGCTGTGATTAACTACGTTTTTAAGCCATACGTCCATTCTGTTGACGTGCATCATTATTAATTTAGTAATTTTCATGCGTAATCCTCATTCGCTACGTCCTCTGTTGACTCGAACTAAACAAAGCCTGTTAGCTAATGCTCTAATTTATTATTAAATCACCGAGTTTGATTTGTCTGCGAACTCACTTGCATGGCTTTCTTATACGCAGCCAGCGATGATCGCCTTATTAGTCTGCAGAATCTTATTAAATATGTGTGATGGACGTTTCTTTGCAGATGGGACCTTTTATAGGTTCAGAATAGATCAACATTTGCAAATTAATTCTCAAGTGTCTTAAAAATGTATTTCGATTAGCATCACATCTGAATTAGGAAGGGTTCAAGATGCGCGTCAGCGTGGGCCATAATTTGCTGCAGATATTTTAATCCTTAAATGTGTAGAACTGCTTCTTATAACACTGCCTTTATAGACAGCAGTGGCATTTCACATTTTATATATGAAAAATTGACGTTTGACAGTGATTACCATGGGAAAATCATTGAATTAATAACTTCTATGCATTACAACTCTTGAAAGAACATGTCCATACAGAGTAGCTTGTGGTCAGCGGATATGATGGCGCATCTACCACCTTTACAATTTTATCATATGACAACTACATTTAATCCCATACATGAATATTTCCGAAAAATATTCTTTTTCATAAAATTAAAATCATGTAAGAATTCTTGCAGTCTTTCTGCAATTTTATTTATTTTTTGCCAAATGCAACATATCGTTTGAAAGTCAGGGTATGTCAGGGAAATTGAATTGGCATGGGAAAGTCAGGGAAGATTGATTTACTTCGAAAAACGTAGGGAAATTTACCAAATCAATAATACGTTTTGTATGGGTAGTTATTGGAAATTTATTTGAAAATGTTGAAATAATAATGAAATTGTCAACTTAAAAAAAACTAATCTAAATTTACTGTTTCCTAATACAAATTTGTATTCTATCTCCTGTTTTTGTACAATAAGCAATAAATATAGCGTTACTAGCATTGGAATAGACCATATTTTTGCATTTCACTGGTCAGGGAGGTCGGGGAAATTTGTTTTGAAACTTGGAAAAGTCAGGCAAGTTAAAAAATGTATCACTGAAAGTGCTGTCTCCCAGGTTAAGGTCTAATGGTAGTACCAATTCTCGATGAACAAACCACTTACATCATTCGGGCTACCTCATCGATATATATTTTAGTCCCTGCTCCAAATGCGCATACATGTATATTGTTTTGCTCATTTAGCATAATGCAGTCAAAGGTGGGTTTCTCCTAACAGCTTATAGGCTGGCAGTGATTGCCTGCCTATGGGGCAGCTAAGGCATTGCAAGGTTAGTTTAAGCATGCAAAAAGTGATAAATTCCGACAAGTAGAACAGGTGTCATTCATCTCGATTGGCGAGTAGAGCTTAAATATAACTATTATGTGTATATCTGTCCTAACCGGGCAAAGCAAGTTTTAGCGGTATCGACGTATAAACATCACCCTGACGCCGTGCAAAACCAGCGCTAAAAATGACAATTACTAGGCCTCCGCTTCGCTAGGGGAAAAATGATTTCGTTGGCAGTGACAGCTATTTAAGGCAGGTTTTTCAGGAATCACGAGGCAGATTTGGTTCATTTCGCGGATTATTCGCCGCATTTTGAATGTCATCGCCAACACATCATCGCACATTAGCGGGGCAAATGAGCGCATCTCTTCCTTTCTTTCCGTCCAAGCTCTGCTGGCGCATTTTTAATTTGAAAATAAATTGCTTTTATAGCAGCCTCTGGAAATCGTAAAAAAGCACGCAATTTAGCTTTTTTTAATTTCAGCCGTCAGCTACAAATCCTGGCAGCGTGTGCTCGGGCATATTTCTTGGTGGATGAAAAAAGGCTCATCGCCAGCCAATTAAACGACAAAAAACGTGTTCGCATTAATGCCCCTCCCGTTGCTCGTTCACGTTAGCGACGCTATCATTTCCAGTTCTCGCCAGATTATCCCACGGACTGTCAGTTTTCATTAGGTCAGTCGTGAATGGCGAGACGACGATTAAAGTGCGGGGAATTGAATTTAAAATCATCCGAACGCGAAAATCTCTCCCATTACGCAACATTTATTTTCTTGTCAACGCTCGCGTCTTAACTTGCTAGTCCGGTGGGGGCGTCGGGTGTTGTTTTTTTCGTTTTCGCCAAAATGATATTGCCAGCTTTTATGGGGGTAAATAAAGTAGCAGGTGGAAAAGGGCTTTCAATTAACTGGAGTGAACTCGAAAGAATAACGCACGCGGTGACGAGCCAGCAGCAGCTGCGACGTCAGGCCGATTGAAAATTTAATAACGGTGATGGGAGTTGTCGCCCAAATTCATTGTTGACTGCGGGGCTCGTCTTTTTAAGGCTGGGGGATGGACCATGTTGTGGCGACACTTAAGAATGGAATTTTGAACCGGGACTACATAGCATTTGTTCAGAAAAGCAGCACTCTCGGTACAAAAGTAACACTTTGAAAAGTGGCAGTTACATAAAGCATCTTTCATAGCACCTTTCGAAAGTATCACTTGTAGATTTCTGAAAGTGTCACTTTCCAAGTTTTGAATGCCTAGTTCGTTGTTAAAGGGAAAAAAATGCACGATTCAATCCGCATTCCATCGTGATTATCCTAATCTTGATGAATGTCATAATCCCTAAGTTCCTGACTAACTTACGAGTCAATAGGCGTGGAAAGGGCCTTAAAACAGATAGTAAATCGTTGCTCATAATTTTAGCCGCAAGAGTTGTCAGATGCTCTAAAACGAAATACTTAGTACTTTTTCAAAAAAATACTAAAATCCATAATTTTCGTTCAAAATTGTAATCACCTTGAAATAAAGTCAACTAAAACGCAATTTTATTACAACTTTTGACTGTTTAAACATAAAATTGATATTGGAGACGATGGCATGCACATTTGGCTTGCCAATTTCGTCCAAGGGACCTCAAGTGCTCGAAAATAGCCTCGAAAGTTCTACTTTCCAAAGCGCCACTTTCAAGCAAGAAAGTGACAATTTTATGCAACGCACTTTAAAATCAAAAGTTCCACTTTGACCACTTTGGTATTTCTGCAACTGACCGAAACTTTGGACTCGAAAATAGCCTCGAAAGTTTCACTTTTCAAAGGGGTAATTTTATGCAACGCACTTTCAAATCAACCTGCAGTAAGTGTCACTTTCGAGGAAAAGTGAGTTTTATTCAATCGACCTTTGACGTGTTTTTAGCCGACGTGCGGTCCTTCGATAAGGTGTTCATTTTCTGTATCATCACATTTGCGGTCCTAAGTTCTTCACATACTCGACATTAAAAGAGATAACGCCATTAAACGTAGTTTGTAAAACTGCGCTGCATCTTTGACGTACACATACATGTAGTTTCTTCCAAAAGCATTCGGTGGATAACATAAGGGCTGGCAGTCTGAATACCTATACCTGCACATTACTGAAGAATCCCAGTGCAGGCAATTGAAATGGCGCACGCCCACATCCAGAATGGAAAGATTATTCATGCTGTATACGAGGTTAAGATAAGGCCATGGGGGGATAGCATCCGCAGACTTCGTAATTATGAGCTCGTATATCTCCGTGTCTGTTTGAGTAATTAACTTCTTGATTTACTCGACTTTAAAACACATCCGAAGAATAACTCGTGGAAATGCTTAATCAATAACAGCAGCGCGAATTCTCATTACTCGTTAAGGAAAAACGAAAACAATCGCTTAATCTTCAAATGTATAACAAAGCAATTAACACGTAATTGTAGCAACTCAAAATTTCAGAGACATTGCCATAATTACGTGACAGATGTACTCAAAAATCTTGCTGCTGTCAATTTAGGACTCATATAGAAGCATATGGGGAGCGTTATAAAAACATCTTGGGTTGTACCAGCCTTGGAACATGGTCGCTGAAATGCTCAATTTCTGAGTAATGATAATAGAATGTAACCCTGCCCGATGGATGTATTATAATAACAGGTTTCAGCAAATTGGATATACATGTATACCAAACATGCAACACTGAGCGAGCAAAGTAGAATGACAGAAAATGGGTTCATATACGATTGTATCTCTACATGAATACAGTATAAGCTTACAGTTCTGTATACACAATGGGAGGTTCTGGAAGGTTAGAAAATAGTTCCCACCAACCCGAAATGTTGAAGAAATATCATAATAATTAATCCAAGCTTTAGTTTTACATTCAATAATATTAGTGTATACATACACTAATATTATTGAATGTAAAACTGAACTTATCCTTATAATCCATGCGGCAATATTGCTCAGATCATTTTAGACCTGCGCAACCTGTTAGTTGTAATTTCTGAAGAAGTCACTTCTTATTACATAGAAATGCTCAGCAGATCTTTAGCCATATTACGAAATATACGACTCGTATTGTCCATAATTACATGTAACAGGGAACACAATTTATGCGTTAGTATCATATTTCATAAATTGCTAATTTTCTGGCGAATGTATGATTCAAATTTAAGAATAATCACGAGAAAATTATTGTCTTGGAAATTGGAATATGGAATACTGTGTAAACAAGATTCCTTAAGGAAACGCATGCTGTACTCTTAATCTTAAATAATGCATGGAAGACCTGTGCATCAAATTCCTAAAATCCATTTGGCTCTTAGGATAAATAATTAAAGCAGTTTTAATATCGCATATTGCCGCTTATGAACTAAAATATGACTCCAAGAGCGCAATTCAAGAAAATACTATTTACCAACTTTAAAGATAATTATTCAGAATTGATTTCTTCTTTCAAGTAGATGTATATTTTAGGTGAGAATGCTATCCCTTCTACAATTTTTCCTAATAAGGCATGTATCGTCTTCATATATCTTCCATTTCCTTCCATAAGACTGATTCCTTAGTCCCTTTGCTCCTAAACCCAGTGATATATCCAGGACTTGTAGAGTGCAGTGGCTCGATAAGAGCTGACAGATTGAAATTAAAAATTTGATCACCGAAGCATGCATCATCATGCGCTTCTCATATCCTCTCGAGTATATGGCTAAGTAATGAAGTTGTCTGAATTAAAAATCGTAACCTTATTCCTGGTCTTCGTATTGCTATAGAATCATATTTTATGCCTCGATACGGTCGTTCATTAAGGCGGACTTTTCTTAATTAGCTTTTCGCGAACCTGTGCATCTGTGCAGGATCCTCATTGGTGCATTTATTAAACATTCTTTTTGTATTTTTTAATTACGCCTTTCTTAATACACTGTCCTCGCATGGGAAAGCATGGCAACGAGGTGAATCTGTATTTAAGGTGCGTCTGTTAGCGGATTACAGAAATGCTTCGAAGCTTGACGAATTTGTCTGTGTTTGATGAGACATTTATTTTAATAACATTATTGCATTCATCTGTTTCTAAATTGCACGCATTTCCAGGGGGTTTATGGCAATTTGCGAGCAGGAAGGACAGGCTTACGTTCGCTCGGTTTCAAGCGGAAGTGAGCCATATTCTGATCGCTTTGATATGCATTAATATGAATGATAAGCAAATTTGCCTTTAATACGCTGTGCCTGTATGAATGCGCGGCGTATATTCGAGAAGTTTGCATGACGTAAATAAAATGATAATAATGATTTTAATGAGCGTTGGTATGCACTTACATCCAGCAATCTACTAATTGGTGAAAGGAAATGCTGCTACTCGCCTGATTTCCATGTTTTCGTGCATCTATATTAGGAATATGGGGACAGAAAAGGTTTGAGAGGTTTTAAAACGCATTCTATATGCATTCCAAATCGACCTTCTAAAATGCATTCTACCCGAATATTTACGCTGAAAAGCCCTGGATCCTCCATATACATAGTTTTTTTAAACGGAGTATACAATGTAAATTATAATTATAATGATATTGTAATAACATTGTGAGAAAAAGACACCAAATGAGACAGAAATAACCGGCTTATTCATCTGCCCCGAATGCACTGCTTATAGCGAAGATTCATGCACAAAATTTTCACGTCCAATCGCTTCCAATATTTTTTTTTCTTGAAAATGAGTTGCTTTTTGCTGCACTTAAACGTCCAGTCTTTTCTGCAGAATTCCTGAGTTAAATATTAGCACAGGGCTCCCCCAGACCTTGCAAACCTGAAAAAGTCAACGGAAATTTACTTTTCAGAAGTAAGGGAAATTCAACAAATCAACGACAGATTTTGCATAGATACTGGTTGTTATTAGTTAGCCCATAAATCAAGAGGTGCCAAGCAATTCTGTAATAGAGATTTAGAAAACTAATTTAAATTTGCTGCATATATATAGAATTTGGCGAAATAAGAAATCCTAAATACCTCTTACGTTATTGCAAATCGCTCGAATTGGTCGTCTGGAGTGCAAATCGATATAGGATTAGTCTAGCCCGTGCTATACACTGTATGCACACGTAGCGAGTACCTAAGTTGAAATTTTTTTTGAAACCGTGTCCTCCCATATGCTTTTGCATGAAAATGAGACGCGTCGATCATAGTTGCATCGAAACTGGGAGTCATGGAAAGGTTTTCGGATTATTTTTGTGTCTTTTTTGTCGAGGGAATTCATTTCTTTTGGAGTTAAACCTCCCACCACCTAATGGCTGGTGTTCTTCGAATTGGCCTCTATCCGCCATGCACTATTGGCACTGCAGTTGTTCCGAAAAATTGAAATGGATGATGACAAATGAGCGAAAATAAATAACGACCTCTTGCTCGCGCTCGTTGCAGCTTAATTACAACATTAGTAGACTGATTTACACAATATATGGTAGGAGATATCGACTATTAAATCCTTCTAGCGATATATGAAACGGCTGGCTGCATTAGGCTTGGCTGTGCCAAGAATTATGAAATCTCCAAATGAAGGAGTGGCAAAAAGAACTCTTTTCGCGATGATTGCTAATTGAAGCCTTTTGTTTGGATTTTCTATGCCCCTTGATAAAAAAATTGTACAGCGTTCCTAAGCGCCCATTTCCTCGAATTAATGCCAATTGTTTGCATGCGAAGTAAAACGGGTGAATTAATTAGCCCACCCTTTACAGTATAGCGTCATGCTTAGCATAATGACTATCGGTTATGCACTGCTGGACTTGCCACCTCTCTTGTTTATTTGTTTACTTACTAATATTTTAACGACACCCAACTATGGGGTAAGTGTTACTGGAAGAGTGGAAGAATAGGAAAGACAGGAATGTGTTTCTGACATACCTGAGTGGTAGTTACGAACTTTATCTTCGCATTTTGCTAATATGACTTGTAGTTTTTTTAACTTAGTACCAAAATAGGCTATTCACTCTAATAGCCCAAGAAAACTTCGCTCCATAAACACCTGACCATGACCTGTGAATGTTTGGATTCACAATTAATGGCGTAGAATCAATGCATGCTGATGTGACAACTACGTTATGCAGATAATTATTTCAATCCTAATTTATGGCTGTAGCATTTTTTGTCTTCTTTGTCAAATATTAGACTGATTTACAAGCGGGTGTATATTTATTAGAGCATACCGGTAGGTGTTCAAAACCCTAATGTCCTCAAGTGTTTATGAATTATTCAAATAAATGGGCTAAAATGGTCTCTATGAATTCTTAATGTTTAGTAAGTATTTCAAAGCAGCATGTCAGGCTTGAAATAGTGATATGTTAATACAATTTTCGGCGTATAAAACTGACTGTTATCAGCGCTATCTATAATGTTTTTATTTCTGTCGATCAATCATTTTCGCTTTTATTCGCATTATTTCACTCACTTATTCTGGCATTGACACGTTACGTCACGAAAATTCAAACGATTGGCCTGTTACATTTATTTATTATCATACGAATGGTAGAAACTCGTATAAATACTTTTTCAAATGCAGTAAAAGTGCATTCGCAGACCGTTACAAGTGACCAGGGACAGCTTTTGTAGTAACATTTTCAATATGCTGAGAGGTTAACAGATCTTCTATATTCGCCGTTTAAAATTTCTCATTTCTAATATTGTAGATATGTTTTCAAATAACGTTTTCATATTGTAGTATTCCTCCTTGTGGTATTTTTGGTGGCTTTTCTGACATCGACTGATGCACTGATCAACCCTTTTGATCCATTCAACCTTATTCCGAACCCGTTTCTTCCAAACTATGGTCTACCTCCGTCCAACAATGCCCCTGTTGGTTAAGGGACACTCTTCATCCGTGGTTTTTTCTAGTCTTGCATATTAGTATTTTACAGTATACTTATGTTATACTGACTGCATCAAGCTTCAACCTCATGTTTCGTTTTTCTGTACGACAAAATCTCCACTATTGTATGCATTGAATTTGTGAAATCGATTTAATAAATCTTGAATAACCGACATGTAGGATATCGAAGGTTTCTAATTAATTTGGATGTGGGCAATGGGTTTTGGCTAAGTTTTCTTGATTTGTTTTCGCTGATTACAATGTTTGTAAACAGCCATTATCACACATCGGATGCTCCATAACAAAGAGACATTCATTTTGGACTCAATAATTAACTCTTATACCATTCGCTAGTTTTCTTCAATTTCGTTCTTTCAGTTGCCATAGGACAACTTTAGTACTACAATTTTAGCACTTTGCCTTTCTTTTAAAAGGAATTGGTGACAAAATGATGCAAGTTAATGTATCACGTATCATGTATTCACACATGTCAAAATGACACAGTATTAGACGAGATCTGCGTATCTGATAAGTGCAATATAAAAACAGTAAGAATTTTCCTACAATCACTCTTCATATCACATTAATTAGGTCACGGAGATATTAAATCGCATACGTGCTTAAAACTCACTCAGAAATTTGTACATGAAAGTACATAATTTTTAAATAATATAATAATACATACATGTACATGTCAAGCGTTATTCTGAATTCACATGCAAAATATTCACGTGTAAATATCCATCCTGCCTGACTGTACTTGTACCTACCTGTAAGGTATCTTGAACTACATGTAAATTTTAGCATGTACATGAATACATTTACGCATATGCTTCTTTCTATAAACATTTTATTTTAATATACAGTATATGAGCACAACATGCATAGCCATTATTTGGAATTACATGCAGTCATTCCAATAGTTTTACCGAGATAACTTACGTCGCTATTGACGTAGGAGAATTCTCCTGATAATGGGTACGACCCCCCTACCACCTGGCATTCATCTGCTGACTGTAGGGTAAAAAATTGAATTGAATTGAATGTATATATATCACTGGAATGAAGTTAGACTTAACAATTTTATTGATACATTGTTAGTCGACTGGAAATATCCATTAATTGGGCTTTTCTTCTTGATAAATATACCAAGCTGTAATAAATCGTATAAAAAGGAACATTTCATTAATTCAATGTCTTGATCATCATGCAAGCGCAGATCCTGGTATTAAAGCAATCCCTTTTGAAATAATGGGTATTTTCTGAGATTAATGACAATTATTTTCTTAAATTGGTTGCATAATGTACACGTGTTATGTGTGCTTAAGGTTGGGTTTCTAATAACGAGACATCCCATTGATAGTGTTCTTTATGATGTCATTTTCCATTTTTCGGACACATGTATTCCCTTTCATTTAGTGATGAGGGATGTTAACACGTCTTCCATCTGAGGCGGGCATGAATTTAAAAACAGACAACAATTGAAAACGAAATAAGCTTTTATTGCGTCATTAAAACACACATTGAGCCATCTATCAATCATAGCCGATAAATATGTCAACAAGTAAACTCATTTTTGGGAATGGAGCTTCAAATTATTGCATCAATATTCTTTTACTCGTTCAATCACACATTTAAACACCTGTCTGTGCTGCATTTAAAGCTGTCATACAGGATGTCATAAAAGTAATTTATCGGTCATAGTAACATTAATTTTGCTTTCTCTTTGCGACATTTAAATTTTAACGAGAAACACCAAGCTATATAAGCGCATGGTTAGTTTCAGAAACAAGCAGATTCTGTTTGGCGAAGTATCGAACACTAGCGCTCAAAATGTTGAAAGGTAATATTTTTTAACCATTTATTCACCTGTCTATAGGTTTCTTGTACATTATCAGCGACCTCTGCATTATCTGGTTGTTTATATTTTTTGCATTTGTTTTGCACTGTAGACATACTCATCTTGCTGTCACTTCTGATGGCGTTTCTGGCATTGAGCAGCGCATTTCCACCATTTAATCCATTCGCCGATTTTCCCAACCCATTTCTTCCAAACAATGGCCAACCACCCCCATTTGGTCTTCCTGGCTAGACGATTATCGGCTACTATATATTCATCATCCACAACCATTTTATAGACCTTTCTTGATGCATTGATCGGTGCAAGCAACAGGACAGTAGTTGTTGGTTTGCTTGTTTACGGCAATAAATAGGAGCTTCGATTGGTCTAGACGATGATTGTCTCTACATATTCTCGACATTTTGATTTCGATGAATTAATAAACGGTGTTAGTTAAACTTTAAAAATAGTTTGTCCAGTTTTTTATATCATCGCAATAGTATCTAATGATAATCATCTTACATATTTTGTATACGAGCGCACTTTCTTTCAATTTAATCATTGAACGACAGTAATCGCAATACAGTTATTTGGAACTGAAACCAATGTTCTGCACTTCTAATTCCATGAACAGCCGCCAAGTCTTTAATTAAAATGTACAAGACGGGACTTAGCTATAATGACAGATATAAGTGTGACTAAAAGTTATTGTTCTAACATTGTAAGCCATAGGTCAATATGCGTGCAATTAATTTAAACTGTAATTGGTTGGCGTGCCCCTTTAATTCATTCAAGACGTTGTGTGTACAGTGAACATCGTCTACCTGTGTAAATTTGGGCAAGTGGATAAATCTGGCCTCCTAATCTTGATTTATATGACGGTGTACAAATTTCAACAGTAATCCTTTCTTAATGAAGTCTAAACTGCATTCTCAACCGAAGTTAATCACCGAGTTTTTCTTCTATAAACAAGATAACGATATGGGTGTGGGAGGACCTTCATTACTTCGAAATGATTATACAATTTTCTTGTATATAAAGTCCCTTCACATCATTATGTTCAAACGGATGAGGGTAGAGGAGGTTTTTGAGGGCCACGCTTAGTCAGCAACGGATGCAATTCCTCCGTGCGGATATTGTATAGCTTCGTACAATTGCCTTCCATCTGCCACCCCATAAACTTAAGGCAAATCTTCTCAGCTGTGACATTTTAATTAAGTGTCTGGAAGACACTGCTACTTTTAAACCCCTTTTGGAATTAGTTAAAGTGCAGCATCACCGAGAAAATGAAATTCGGAATTACTGTTAGTTATCTCGTACTTTCAGTGATGGCTCCTAAGACGGGCTTAACTTTGTTTCTCTTCTTTTTTATTTCATCGAAGGTACAAAGTAAATTGCAATTAGGATGCGGGATCGTCTTGCCCGTGCTTTTCTTTAGCACAGAAGCAGTGCGTGATATTGTACAAAAGGGACCTTGTCATTGTTAGTTAAGTGGATATGTTTGACTTTCGAGTTAATATCACGAACGGTGTAAACCGGCTGATGCAATTCGATAGTTTTTTCGTGTCAACATCATTCATCATTGAGGATAAATCGATTTTATCGTTTTGTTTTGCATGCATTACTAATTTTGGGACGTCTACTCACCATTCACATGCACGGGATTAGCCAAAGTAGTGCGCTTTCAAAATGTCGATATTTAGGCGTGAAATGCAGAATTTCGAGCCAGTCCGAGTACTTGTTTCTGTCTGTGTTAGATAAATGATATACAGTTTGCAGGATATTTAGGTCGTATATTGACACGATATTTACCTTTATTGTGTTCCTATCGCTATCCTATGCACATACAGATATACAGCATGTAGATATACAGCATATACATGTGTCGCCCATTATTTCATGATTGCATATTCATTTCTTCAGATTTTCGTTCTTTTCAATCGGAAATTCTATAAAATGTTTCACAAAACGATGCCTTTAAAAATGACGTTCGTGTCCAGCCATTTAGTTATCTGAAGCAAGGTGTTTTTTCACTTATGTTTTTTAGTTGGGCTAATCAGTATTTTCACGTATTTGAACATAATTTCACAATCTGGTAAACGACGTTCTTATTCAGTGAATTGGAGAAATTTAACAATTATCCTTTATATCATGTGCATAAATTGCAGCAGTTTTATTCAAGACGGGTGTTTGGTTATTATGATGACATTCCAGAATTTAGAATGTTGCTTTCTTATACACTATTTACCTAGCATGTAATTTGGAACTCTCTTCCAAAGGACAGCCTTAAGCTTCAAGAAATTCATTTTTACAATGACGATGGTGACAATCCTAATGCGGTGGTATTTGACGATTAAATTGGGTTGCTGGACTACACCTCCCTACCACACGGTATTCACTTACTGATCGTAGGGTACTGAGTTGAATTGAATTGAACACTAAAATGCTTGCTGGCATCCTCGTTTATTCACTTACTGATTGTAGAGTACTGAGTTGAATTGAATTGCATACCAAAAGGCTTTCAGGCATCCTCGTTTATTATTGAAATATTGTTTTCACTACGTGTGTTAATTTGAGCCATAACATGGCTCGAATTTTAGAGGTTCGAGTTCAGGGAATAATGAATGTTAAGATTCAAAGTTCTTGGACGTGTATATAGCCAACAAATTCGGAGTGTTGTATTTGTTCTCTTTGCGATAACGAGTTAAGTAACGATTCCGTGGAAACCAGTTTTATTAGGTTAACTTTACTGCTGTTAGCCCATACTTTTTTTGCCCGATCGATTCAAACCTTTTCCAAAGAATCTGAATTTCTGTTGTTCTTTGCTCATGCTGTTTTATCTCTTTTTCTAGGTAAGTAAAAAAACTTGATGCATACGGTGTTTTTCCCCGATGGCGAAGTTGGAATTGAGGCCAAAGTTGACTCGTTTTGTGTAGCAGCATTATATACCGTGAGTTTACCCCTGCATGTTCTATGTCGGCGCTCTCGTTATTGACCGCAAAATTGCAAAGCGGCGAACAATTCCTGCAAATCCTCCCTGAAACACTCAGATTTGTATCTGTTCATGCATATTTTGCTGCTTGGAAGGCAGGATTTTTGGGGAAAACAGTTAAGCTCTGAAATGGCTAGGCTGACAAGCTAGAGAACGTCGATGTCATTACTCTCCAGAAGATGGATGCTTCTAAGGTCAGTCTGTGCAATGTGCAATGAAGGAGCAACATTCTCTCGCCGCTTGCATTCAATGATTTCTTTGCATAGAAAGCAGGGCCAAAAAATATAAAAATGATCTTCAATTACCAGTGGCCCTAGCGAAGGAAGACAATTTCCTTAGAGCATCGATCATAATCTAAGATTATCAAGTAGGATATGCCCTAGGAGGTCCACTGTTGCGATGAAATTACTTTAGAATTTGCTTTTGCGAAGATTTTGCTATACTATTGGGACATTGCGTGCATTTCAGTTTTGTCATATCACCCCCTTTCAACGATGGGGAAATTCCTGGCGCTCACGCATGTGGCAGTGATGCCCAAATGCAACAAACTGCTTTTTTTTCGTCCATTTTTATTTCTTCGCCAAGCGTTGGATCTTTCCAGCGTGTATTATTTTTCCATTTATCATAAATGAATCAGCAGTTTGCATTAATCCCGAAACGCATCGAAAAGGATATTGCTATTTGCTAATTTTAAGCCACATTAAGCCCGAAATTGCGAGCACGCATTCGTACGATTGTGCAAATATAGTTCGAATGACGTTAATAATGCAATGTCGACGTGCACGTGAAAACTTCTGCCCATTCAAAATCGTTTCCCAAACATTGGTGATGGTATTTTGAAGCTCTAGTGTATTCAGAAACCACGATTGGATCGAAGCGGAACATGTTCGGAGTATAGTTTCCTCGAATTCAATGTTGCATGCTCTAAGTTAGTTAGAGAAGCATTTCGATGGTTTTGAAGCATTTGAAATTGATTTCAATCGAAAATACATATCATGCGAAAAGTTAGCATACGTTATTCGGAATGAAATAGCGTCATTTGGTGCAACCATAAGCGAGTTTTAATTTTCAAATATGATAACACTAAAATAAAACTGAAATTGCCAAGTTGAATGACACATAAAAATAGTCGCTCTAAACTAAACACTCTATTACCATCCGCCTGTAGCATTAAAGTTATTTTCACATTGTCCAAACTTCCTGTTTTACTTTCGGTTTTACAGGTTGTATGACGTCATATCCATATTGCTGCAACTTTTACCATGTTTTAGGATAGATTTATCCCATGCCTTTCGAACGCCATGCACATTTCAATTTGCCGGATCTCGGTTTTTCTAGTATGTGTGTCTGTAACATGTGTGTCGGTAGCAAAGTCGTCCTTGAAGTCCTAAGTCTTAAAATAGTACGAAAAAAATAATAAGTCCTAACGTCCTAAAAATCTTTAATATTAAAAAAAAGTCCTAAAACGACCTTTACATTGTGCTGGTAGCCTTTAGCTTGGTATAGGTTCAGTTTGATAACCACTTTTGTTCTTTTAATGTTCTATTGTAACATCAAGATGAATAAAGATCAAAATACTGCACTAGAAATGTGGTTGATACTGTTTGAAAATCTCCTTGAATAATCCTTAATTTGTCTCCAAAAAAGTCCTAAATTTCAAAATTTGGAATTTGTTTTCCACCCTGAGCATAAGTCTAGCAGACGACACTTTCTCTGATTGGCAAAGTAAAGTTTTGCAAATGTGAATACACCTTAACTCAAGCCACAAATTTTGATTTATATAATTTTACAGCGAATGAGCAACAGTACTTTGGAATATTATTGGGGTGGAATGCAAAATTCAGTAGCCTGTCGTGTTCATTCTCGTTCTGCCTCTTACATCCACTCGCAAACGATAAGGTCTTAAAATTCGGAGGTCCCGTGTGGCCCAACGTGCCCTTTGCTAAACTCGCTATTTGACACGTTATATCATAGAGCATTTTCGTGTTTGTGAGGCGCTTTTAATGAGCGATTAGTCTGCTCTACGACCCCCCTTTTCAGTGCTTTTCCCAACTAGAAATTTCAGTCTCATCGCACACGTATATAACGATATCGTATGATGCATTGCCTGTTGTGCTGCGATGTCACCTAAGGTTGAAAAGAGTGATCGAGAAGGGGTTATTAATTCATCGACTCGCAATGACGTACATTCTTTGTGAGTCCGATGCTGCTATGGGCTGCAGTTAGCCGTCTAATGAAGGCAGAAGGAGTGCATAGGCTCAGCGTTATATGGCGATGCTTCTAAAGGTTCATGCCATGCATGTTAACCATTAAATGCTAATGCTTCTTATTATACTCGTTCCCCTTGTTTACCCACAGGAAAGTATGCCAACGGATTGCCTCGGGGAATACGCGTTAGATATTGGCATAAATTGGAATGAGACCCAAGCGGGTACCTCGAAAAAGACTAAAGTCGCTTCTGTCTACCTTAATACGCCTGCTTAGATATCCAAATTTCCAAACATACATTATTCAACAAATTGGCATTTTGCACGTATAGCTACTTAAATGCGGAGCTTCTATTATGAATGCCAGAAGCGAGCTATAGAGACGGGCTATTTGAGCGTGTTAATTTACTGCACTGCACGCATTCAATTTAATGGCGAAACAAAAAAGCAAACCAGACGCAACGTAGGTAATCACCCGACTCCACCGCTGCAGTAACTGCGTGGTTCCTGCGAATAACTAACGACATGAACTGAAATGAATGCCAACGTGTTTACAGCAGTTCTGTGAAGAAATGCCAAATGGCTGCACTTAGAGATTGGCATTAAGAAAGTTCTGAAAATAAAAGTTGGGCGTGTCTTTCGAAACAGGCGCTGTATGTAAACGTACGGTAATTGACAACCTACTGGAGTATCGATACTGACCATTAATGTTGCCCACATCATCAGATAAACAAATATGGAGGGTTTGCTTTGACAGCATGAGGCGACCAAAGTTGGTAAATATTTCGGTAAAATTTGTTTCTTAATTTTCGTAAATTTCCATAAGTCTAAGAACGTTGCATTCTCTTAATTTTTTTTTAATATAGACCTTTTAAATAGACCTTAGGTACATGTACATGTCATGTTACGAGTGAGCTTTTTCACTATATCCTCTGGTGGACGTTTTGAATCTAATCACCTGCTTTGTATCAGTTTGTATTAATATGCCATCTTTTAATCATGTACACAATACTAGGTATAAAGTATACCGATAGCGGGCACATTTAAGTACAACCTCAATTAACATCGACAAATCTCAATCTGTATCGCTTCATAGATAAACAATTTGCATCATGCACATATCTTGGCCAACCACGAGCTCGTACACTATACAGTATATCTGCTGTCATATGCAGGCCTCAATTCAAGTCTATGCTGTCATCAGTAGACGCATTTGAAATTAACTGTAACAGAAACGAGTTGTTGTCTATGTACAGTACATGTATTCAATTTAACATTCTCAACTTGTCCTACACGTTGACGAATACCAATAAGCCAGGTTTAAATAAACGTTACAGGAAGATTATTTTGATCTGCTGAAATAAATGATCACGAGAGCTCTAGAGAGCCATTTACTTCATGAGCAGACAAATTGCATAGAATTTTTCTTCAGAAAATAAACAGACGACGAACGATTTTATTCACATTCACAAATACAGTGTAGTTGTCTGAAAACCGTGGCAATGAAGGCTCCTGGTTTGCATTTTAAATCGGGATGCATAACTTTGAAATACCCTAATTTGTAAAATCTTTCCATCTTATGAAATCCCAAACCCATTGCTGAACGTCTTTTACCTATCCGTCCATGATGCATTTACTTTCTTGCGCCGTATACTTAAGTACGCTCCGAGAAATCAAAATGGATTGCACCCAACGTTTGCGATATCTAATGTTGTCTGACGAGTTGGATGGGAGCTGAAGGTGGAATGTTAATTTTCAACGAGCAGCTGCATTACTTCTCACATTGGATTGTTGTACGGATTGTTTGTACTCATAGACTATTCTGTAGGCTGGTGCAACGTATAGTTTAGACAAACAAAGCTTATATTATTCGAGCTTGCACACACACAGAAGTCTAGCATAAATATGCACGTAGTCTAGTGGAATAAATTGCCAGATGAAATAGCTTGCTATCTGGAAATTGCTCGTCTAAGGTTGTCTGATCTGTGCTTGCAGTTTTTTCTGGATGAGTTTTATAGAAAACGACACGCGGAAATGTACAATAATGGTCTTCTATTGTCGTTAGAAACATCTGTTAAGAATTTCCTTTGCATGAATACATTGTTTTGAGAGTTCATAAAAAGAAACGAACGTACGAACGTTGTGGTATATCTTCCATTTTATATCGTATCCATTTTGTTCGACGTTTTTTCACTTTTGTATACATGTATATGCTAAAAAACCTGAAACAAACTCGTGTCGTAATATGGGATCACGTCGCTTTTACACGAACTGACCAAACGTTTTTCTTCGATAAATTTTGATACTGCTTAGATTGTCCTCTTGCAGCGACATTGGTATCATCTTCCAAATTCTCAACACCTTTTCACTTACCCCATATTGTGCCATAACAGACATACTAATTCCGCCATGGAAAAATGTGCAAATATTTTTTGCGCAGCCACGTTAGTCTTCGTTAGGTTGTCTACGGTTAAAGAATTATTCTTTCGCAGCTAAGGGTATGATGAATAGCACAATGACTCGAGGTTTCGTGGGAATTGAAAACAGAACATTGTATTTCTTCGAAGAAGAAAAGCTTTCTTCGATATTGGCTATACGCGTATACAACTGCGAGCATGTCATGAATCAACCTGTTGGAGAACAAGATAAAAATCTTGTTGAGAGGGGTCTTAACTCGAGCTTTATCAATTCCACTATTTTAAGTTTAAGGGACGATTCAAATGAAAGTCTGTCTGCTGGAGTTGCTTTACAACCAGCGACGGATTCCTCGTCTGCTATGTAATCTTATTAAAAGGATTCGAGCCCAGCCTTTTGTTAATGGAAGTAGAGACAAAGTAAGCCATGAAGCTTATTGATCTGAAAACAGAAAAATCGGTGTACATGCAAAAGTTTTCCATCTAAGCTTGGTTTTGTTTAACTTTCCCAGACCAACATCGTGCTTCTACCAAACTAAACCCCATGGTCTCAATCTCTAAATATTTCATCTGGCCTCTATCTCTGATTTTCGTCTTCTGTAAAACATACCCGCATCGACTCGGGTTTTTTTTAGAAATAGCAATTTCACATCTATTATTTCTTTGACATGTTTATTCCCTTCATGCTCATGAAAGCTTAGCGTTATTGTAAACGTCTCCGATATTCCATAATCCGTATTTTCTTGTTTACTTTGTTGTTCTTCCGCTTGCTTCCAAGAAACGTGTATTTGGCATCAGACAATTTCTATCTTGTTGAACGTTATGCTACTTTCATCTCCCAACCTATTTTCTAGCTTTTATTCAAACTTATGGAGGCCTTCTATATCTGCTTCTTGCTCCTAGTGTGCTTCAATACACATTGTCTTAGAAATGCTTCCATATTTTTGATTCTTTATTGCTAAACTCATCCTGGCTCAAAAATTTCTCTGCCATATACTTCTAGAATTTTATTTGGTGAATGGAAAGCAATTGGTCATGGTATACCAATAACTAGAAAAACAATGACCATGTATAGACATGCTGGATTTCAAAGATGACTTCTCAGTATTGTCTACTTTTGCAAACTGTGCTTTACAATCAAGTTTAGGCTGCGCTATAACAATTCATAAATTGCATATTGCAAAAAAAATTATGCCAACAAAAAACATGCGTCGGTTTAAATAACCCTAAAATAATTTGCTAAGTTGATCGCAGTTATTTAGCTATCCATATACATGGTGCATTTTATGATATGCATTTTCTTCATTTTCATATTTAGTTTTGTGCTTTTTTCTCTTTAAAAGATATCTATTTATTCCCTAAGGGATACGTTAGCATATGCTCGCTTAGCAAAGGTAATGTTTCTTGGTAATAGGATAGTATGCCGAATTTTCCTTTCAATGTTAATCTTAACTTTTACTTAAATAAACTTTTCGTGCACTATACTGTAACTCGTAATATGTTGGTCAATGATGTAACATCGAGATATCGTAAATGATGAAGTATAATCTCTTGATAATAACAACAGTAGGGCATCACTACAAATACCCAGAGAATTATCTGAGAAGTGCGCCAGTCAGATATTCAGCGGGATGTACATGTAGTTTTTTTAAGCGATATGGGATCTGTCTTTTGTCATCATTAGTGTATTGCAAGTTCCTCGAACTCTTGTACTTTGGTTGGCAAATGTAGTATCTAATGGCCTGTTTTTTGGGCCATCGATCATGATTGACGAGAATAAATTTTATCTTGCTTTGGGCCTACACTTTAATTTCTTTTTCTGACCATTAAAGATGGAATGAGGGAAAATTGATCTCGTCCTATTGATCGTTACACGGAGCGATTGTTACGAGCCTGCCTTGGACCGTGGTTTTGTCTTTTATGGTGGCCGAAAACTGTCGTCCATAAGATAAAAAAAATCTGACGTGTCCTTTTTGTTATTGTAACCTATCCATGTAATCGCCTATTCGAGGCTCACTCGCTATCAATAAAAACATAAAAGTTTTTTTAAAGTTTTCCTTTTATTAAAAAAAACTGCCATATCTCAAACATCCAATAAGGAAGTAGTAGCAGTAGTACAGCATGCTATGACTTTTATCTAGCCTTTTATACCTTGGCATGGTCGAAGACATCTTTTCAAATACTCGTATATATTTTCTAGGTATTAATATTTCCCACCTCGAATATGCCAGTGAAGTTTTTCCATAATTCTTCAGGTAATGAGAACGAAAATGTGTGGAGGAACCGCTTTAATGAAATCAGTGCCATGTGTTTTCCATATTACCATGTACGTTACAACACCTCCTTTCTTTACTTATTATGTTTTATATAGACATTCCATTTCTTCGATCAAGTAGTAAATTACTGTTGTTTCTGGTCGAAGTAGTTTTCCAATTCTGTCCACCCCTCAGATTTTGTCAATTTCCTTACTTTTCGTTTCTACCGATTATTTTTTTTCTTAGGATTCTTTCTTCTTTCCATTGAGCTTCTAGTAGAAAGGAAAGAATGGTCATCTAGGTTAAAAAGTGAAGATATATTACAGTCGGGATTGGAGTTTTATAGCACTTGTCTGTCAGCTTCCATATGGAAATAAAACAACGTGGGATAAGTAATTGCGTACTCGCGATCATGTGAAGTCCTAAATGTTTAATGGCCTGGACACACTTTGTTTCAATTTTACTATTCTGATACTTCTGCCCTATATTGAATCCGTGCCTTGGGTAAATATTGCTATATTTTTTCCAGCGTTATTTTACGATAAGAAAACAAAAGTTAACAGGCATCATATTTCATACATTTCATGAAAAAGTCGATTTAGGGGTTGGGAAGCAACCGACCAATCCTGCTTCGATGCTAGAATCATGGCTTCCATGCTGGTGGTTTCCCTTTCCACTTAACTGGGCTAAATTTCGTAGCCATGATGGTAGCATTCAACTTAAGATCTCGTAGGATGGAAATCACGAATCTACACAATCATTTCATTATTCTCGAAAAAATGCACACATTTTTACTGGGACGCTGTGAATCTGATTGCCGTAAGCATTGAAAAGGGGAATATGGCATTTCCTACTACATGTACATATATTTAAAAAGAAAAACAATTAATACACATGTAAATTAACAATGTGCATTAAGTTCATTGTTGTTTTTGGAGAATCGTTGAAAATGTTATCTCCCTTAGAGGTCTATTTCATTCATTTTGAAATGATTGGTATAGTGTTCATTTCAACTGCAATTTATGCAAACGAGGCGTGCAAGGTACATGTACATGTATGTAAAAAGCTGGGAAAGTACGTTGCCCCTGTAATTGAGTAACTCACGAGCGCGCATGCGTGTATGGTTTGCCGTCCCCGTAAAACATTTTCGTACAACTTCATAAATCCGTTCTGCCAATCTGTAAAAAAAAACAATATTGTCAATCTCTAATGAATGTTGAATTTGAGATGATCGTTAGGGTTACTCGTATTCGGTGGGCTTATTTTTCATATAGTACTCTAAATGATTTGATCACTTTATGAGCTTCAACAACGTGACGAGAAATTTAAAAGAAAGTGATTTTGTTCAACTTTCATGAGAGGATTCTGGAAGGAAAAATAGTTTCCTGTATGGACGCCCCTCAAGAAATTTTCAATCTATATTATAAGTGGAAAATATCGCTCCATGGTCAATGCTGTAAACGTAATTAAATCGGCCACTAGGATAAACGAAGGCACAACTGAAATATAGAATTCTGACCGAAAATACATTTCATGGCACTTCCAATTGACATTGTTTAATGTTGCGCTTCCTTAGTAAATCGCTTCTTTTAGATTAGAAGTGAGAAACTAAAGATTTTTTAGCTAGAGCTTGTGGCGGTGTTTGGAAGTTATTTGTTATTCGTATTGAAAATAAAATAGTGTCATTTAATTTGGTTTATATGAGATTTCGTTACCATTTAAACAGATGTTATGATCAATTTCTAGAGCCAGTTTCAAAATTGATATCGTTGGAAAGGAAGGCTTTAATGTTCCCCGCTTTCGTGCATCTTGTTTAGTCCTCTTTTTTCGAGAAATATCCATAAAGAATGATCGACTTCCGTTTCCCGGACATGAAGTATACAGTGTAGGAGGCAAACTATAAGATGTTCATACGGGGTTGATGGAGATTGAGATAGATGAGAATTGGAAGTGCTTTCTAAAACAAAAGCTGCTTTTTCTGCTATTTGGCTAGTTTTTACCCTTCTTTTATGGTTTCGCGAAATGGGTATGTAACTCATAAATTTCCCATGACCCTAATTTAAACATTAATTTTCCTTAGCTTTTTAATATACCGCCTTATCCGAACATTACTTTCAAACGTAATGGAATCAGTTCGGTTTTGAAAAAAAAAGAAATCCTGAAATTTATCTATATTGTTAAAGGCAAAATATTCCGTTCCTGTTTCCGATTGTGTTCCTCTTTGATGTAATTACGATGCGAAAAAAGTTCTGGAAGGATTTGATACCAGTATATTAATACTACTTTGGCCCATTCATAACTCGTCGTATTATTGATGCCAAGCAATATCCACGAGTATTATTTCCTCCATTTAAAAGCCATATAGACCGAGAAATTTTTGTTTTAACAGATTTACATATTATGAATATTTCATGAGTTCCCTATTGGGCCCATATTTTTTCTCGAATTACTAGAAACCTATCTGTCTTATTTATCGTCAGTGACACAGTCAAAGCCAGTTTTTCACAGTAATTTGTCGTTTCTACGAAACTCTCTATCCGTTATTGTTATAAATGGGGTGACGTAGTTTAAATGATTGAAAGCCGGTTCCTGCATTTCAATGAAACATTATACGTCTTCTCTGCACTTACTGAAGAAAAAAATCGGTAGAAAAATAACGAAAAAGCCATGCTGTTCGAATTTGAACCTGGCAAGCCCTAGAATTTATCAGTGAATTCTACGAGCGTATAGTGACACATTTTCCTCGTTATGTCAAAAGTTGAGCTTGTCAAGAGTTTCGTTCATTTGATTTAATTTGTCATGCTATTATTGCGCATGATAGGTGTTGAATCGAACGTTCTATCAAAATAATAGGAGCATTCTGCCATAATTTCTGTAGTCAACCTGGTATTCTCAAAACTTGAACTTCTCTCAAAGATTGAATCCATGAAGATTTCCTAATTCGTTGCCAGAAGCCCATCTACCTTGTTACCACAAACTCCTCTTAATATTTTCAATTGTATTGACCGTTTCTTCGATATTTCAGATGGCACTTAGATTTTAGTACTTTTACCTGTTTTATTATCTTCAAATATTGCAAAATTTGAAAATGACTGACATATTGGTTTCTTAGCCTAGGCCCATAGGGCATAAAAAGTGAACTATCTTTAGAGAGGAAAAACTAAACTTTTCATCCATTAGTTCTGAATCACTTTTTCTTCTGTTGATGACATTTGAAGGCCCCCGGCACCAGCCATTGTTTTACTCTACCCGTGTAATTCAATCTATTCTTTATGAAAGACTATAGTTAACGTTGCCAAGCACTATTTGAGCGCACAATAGTTTTCTTCATTAGCGTTGTATACGCCGACCTTCACAGTGATATTGATTTTGTTCAATTACATTACTTTCCTTTTTTTCCTTTTCCGGACAATATTATGTAGTATTAATTATTTATTTGACTATGTTTTGATTGTATCGCTTTTCCCAGAATTCTCTCTCTCTCCTTCAAATATTTATGTTAAATTTTGATGAAGTTCTTGGGGGAGAATATCAAAAATAAACATAAGAGTTGAACGATGCTTTTATAACAAACAATAGAACACAATCAATATCTTATTTAAGGAGTATACGCTGTGAATGTGGACCATACAATGGGGGAATACTGGAAGAAATTTATCTGTGACAAATCATTTAGTCCTTCATGGATATTGATTTCTATCACTGAAAACCCTTTATGAAAATAAGCGACACGTCGAATGTGCTTCGATCTGGCTCGCTTAAATGTGACTTTCTGTAAAATAAATTTTTTGATCTTTATTTTTTTTATTTCATTACAACCTGTAGATTCGATAAAAATCTAACATTTATGCACAGCTGCATCTGGTATTTCTGAGAATCTACAGTGTAGTTATGACCACATACTCATTTTCTATGCACAAAGTGCGTATCCAAAAATTAACCAAGTGTGCTTCGTGTTTATTTTTATTTAGCGGTTGTTTTATGATCGTCTATGTTTACCGAAAAGAAAAAAAGCGACAAACGTGTTTTGTATATTCATTTACGTTCGGAACTTCCCTTGTTCGCGGAATTCTGAAAGTTCCTACTCCGATTCAGAACGTTAATTAATAATAAGGTTGTTATGAGTTTTTCTTCCGCTTCAGGCTTCATTTTGGTGATTAATTTTGTTCTCTTAGTCTGACCCTGAATTGTGACATGGCTGCTAATTTTTTGGCAGTACATATACTTGCGGCGGGCCTTTACATATATACTGATGCTCTTGAAATTTTATGGATTATTCTTAATCTCCTAGAAAAAGCAAATTGCATGCTAATACGATGTCTCGTTATTTAGGATTGCTGGTAATTTGTCTCCAAAATTTGCCGTGAAACTATGCAAATTGAAGGTGAAAGAGGAAAAGCAGTCACTTGCCGCTTTTACATTTAGCTTAAAAAGAAGACTTTATAAACTTGAAATTGCGAGACGACTTCGAATTCCCATTTCCAACACACGGTCGACACCGCTGAGGATTGTGCCGTTGCTTTTTGTTAGACCGGAATTATAATTTTATGCCAGCGAAAATTGAATGCATTTTTATTTTCTCGTTTGTGCTTTTTTCGGTTGATCAGAAAAGTCAAATTGTGGCCTATTATCCAGACTTCTACGCCACCACTAGATATACAGCTATCGTGTATGACTAAAATGGAGCTACGCTTGATTTCCTTTAACGATATGAGTTAAAACTTGTAATAAAGGGCGTACATGTTTAAAAAAAACCTGTCATTCCGTTGGGTAAAAGGCGCATTTAACGTCATGGCTGGTGAGCAAATTTTAAAACGCTAAACAACGTTTTTAATAACAATGGAGATAGCAGTTGCTAAAAAACAGCAAAAAAAGAAATATGACTGCAAAATACTCTGCTCCTAGCAATGCTTAACGTTCGGAACGAATTCTCTTGTCAAAAATATTACTTGTAAAAGAGACAAACATGTTTATAACAAATATAAGCCTCTATTATTTTGGCAGAGGCAGGTTAATTAGGCCTATTCTGCTATTTTTAGTTGAGTTTTTATCCAGTAATAGTATTTCCATGGATTCCTGTTTACATGCGCATAAATATCTCCATGGAGCAAAATAAAAATCACCGGTGTCTTAATTATTAATGCCCTTGTATAGCATTCTGATTTAATGGTTTCTATGCGTATGCTCATTTTCAGAAATGATCTTTGCGTTGTAATTACTCAGAAACATTAATAACGATGGGGACAGGTGAGGGTGTACTATAATAAATGTCTTATTAAGTGTAGTCATCGAAACCTGATTCTCGTGTTTGTCCCAACGGATTTTACCGTATGTATTCAGATTCACGCAATAGGTCAACGTTAAAAATATTGCAAACAAACATGTATTCAGATTTAATGTTGCATTAATTTGAGGTATAATCACGACGTGTATTCAGGTTTACGATTTCCTAGTATTGCAGAATTTAAACGGATTTACCAGCAATTATAGGAAATGGAACATTAACGAAAGTAAATATTTAGGTCAGTATAGCTGAATTCGATCTGTACACTTTGCATTACGTATATATGAGCATATCTCAACTTTGACATGTATTCCATGCATGTTTGTATGGAGACTTGTTATGTGGTGCTTCAGTACGAAGCATATTTTCTGACACATCAACAAACGTCCATGCCCATCTTAAATGTCATGTCACTTTCACTATATCTTGGGATGTGCTGTTCGAACTTGGCTTTGACAAGCTCAGAGTAAAAGTTGCGACACATTTAATGAGGAGCCGTTAGGGTAACCTACAGTAGTACGCCGTTGGTGAAGAGAAGTCGAATAACAAAAGTTGGATGTAATCCTATGGTCGAACATTGCAAACGTCAACGAAATTAGGATTTATATCTTCTTCCCTAGTGCCCATTCTTTTGCAATTTTGTTCAATCATTCGCGATGCACGCATCTCTTATGAAACTGTCCTGCAAGTTCCTTCCCAATGGCGTAAGTTTACTTTCCGACTTCTAAGCCCCATTAACTTTGTAAAGGATATAACGTTTTATACCAATGGGGAGTACGTGACCCGTTTCCCCATAGTCGTGCATAGCATGTGTCGAATAATGGCCACTTCTTAATTTCTTATGTAGGCCGCTATGAGCACCATTTTGATATTCTCATCCAGCATCCAGCAGTCCCTCTTTGCAACTTCTTTTATCTTCATTCGGCCGCCTAGCTGTTCAATTGTCCATTCTGTAACTTACTTTGCTGGTGGAACTATGGTCACTATGCGAAGTTGTGGCCACTGGCATTTAATAAAAAAATAAAAGTTTAAAACCATGCAATTGTCGTTCACGTCAGGATTTGCGGTCCACTCAAGTTGCGCAAATTTACGCGATTTTTGATATTTTCTGCTTTCATGCACTTCTCCATCCAAAAAACCAATTCGAAAGACACATTTTTTATGGTTTTCTGGAACACTTGTCGAAACACATTTTGATTCTTGAGCAACTGTTTTGCGTTTCGACATGGAAATGTTTCCAAAAATACCTGTATATAGTTTGAGCTGAAAAAGCCATTTTCTTAACATAGGATCTGTTATGTTAAATGTTACAGTATGTTATGTTACAGTAATTCAGAGGGACACATTCTGTCTTTTCGGTAAAAATTTCAGTATTCCCTGAAATAACCCTAAGCTTAATTCATCCAAGCACGTGATTCTGATTTTTCGGGGCCGTCAGCGAACATGCAAATACTTTCATGCCCGGTGGCATCGCGTCATTAATTAAAAAAAGCATTTACTTCTGATGATGATTTATTATTGCGAGTAATATTCGTAGTTCACAATGCACTGTTTGGCTCCTGCTTTAATGCTGCTTAATATTTTCTTTTCTAGGTAAGTAACAAATCCTGACAGATATGCAAATGTAGTATCTTAAACTGGCTGAAGGTATCGGGTATTTCGGCTCATTAATTACGGCTACGATGAGCTGGTAAATATTCTCGCAAAGCCATCAGTATTTCATATAAAAATGACTCTGCAATCATTAAGATCTATATCGCCCAGAATAATAATGAGGTGACAAAATTTGTACACTTTGCTTCGGTACGCCACACCATCCTTTGCATTGTCATTAAGAGTTTCCTTAGAGGGTTGCGCCATAGAAAAATTGCTTGTAACGCCGATTATTAACGTTCATTACTACGTGTTTATTAATTACCTTTACGAGAATGACGTGTCACGCCCATCTCGATCACTAATGAAACTGCATACTTTGCTAGTTGGGTGTTTGCAAACAAGTGCCCTTCGTTTGTACACGTGGACACTTGTCACATGCTTTGCAATTTCAATCAGTCGTTTAAAAACTGATGTTGATATCGTTTGTGGCAGTTTGGCACAAATGGTTTAATCAATATTTGCATTAAAAGGCCGGAAATGGGTAAACAAAAGTATGTAATATGGCATCCTAAATTGCATTTAGAAATGTGGGTTATCGTTTTCATTCTAAGAGTGAATGTTATGAGCTTCCTATATTTATACATTATCTACATTGTATAACTGGATGTCCAATATGGCACCTTTTCTTGACGAGGGCTCCCCTAGACCTGGAAAAGTCAAGTAAAACTGATTTACTTTTAAAAAGTCAGGACAATTCAACAAGTCAATAACACATTTTGCATAGAGAGTTATTGGCTCGCATAAAAATCAAGAGATGACAAGCAATTCTATAAAAGAAAAAAAAACTAATCCAAATTTGCTGTTTCCTCGTGATAATTTATCTCCTGTTTACATATACAAATATAATATTAAGCAATAAATATACATGTAGCGTTCCTTAATGTACATTGGAATTCATACTTTTGCATTTTCAATGGCTAGGATACTAAAGGAAATTTTTTTTTAAAACCTGGAAAAGTCATGGGAATGTCAGGGAAGTTGAAAATGTAATTTCTGGGGGAACCCTGTAATTCTTTTGCAGTGGGATGCCACGTATAGTTTCATTGAAAAAGGGTTTGACATACCGGTACATTTTTTTCTGCTCTTTTACTCAGGTTGGGACTAGGTATTTCAAAAATGTATTTCAGTTTTTCGTTTGGTTTGGCATTCAATTTCGAAAATTGGAACTGCTGCTAAAATCGATGCACACAAGTTGCCCGACCCAATGTAACTCCACAGGCTGATTAACTGAAGCGCTGCACGAAACAAATTAGTTTTCTAATATTTTAAAAACGCTATCTTCCCAAATGTAAATGCGTCTTGCCTCAGCGCGTGCAGTATGCTTTCATAATGCGATCAATATTGATCGAACAGTGGCGGTCCAACTTGGATAACTTTAATGTTTGTTCCTCCACTTTTGGGTAATGCAAGCACTTGTTTGACAACATTTCTCCCGCACGCCCGCTTAATCATCAACGGGAAATAGAATTTTATATTTGAAAAACGGAAGATAAATTTTATATCGAGCGCATATGGCAAAGCCAAATTTTCCAAACGAAGAGCACTTGTCAGTCGCTGGTCCCTTGGGGAAGCTAAGAGCGAAGCCATTCAGAATTGCCATTCATGTGTCAGCATATTCTTCAGACGTGTACGGGTTGTTCGAATACCCAAAGTAAACAAATGACTGATTTAAACTTTATGTTAGTTGAAAATGAGTTATGTCGAAAGTGCGAATTGGCCTCGTAAATTGAGTATCGAAAAGGGCTCCACTGCTTCGCGAGGTTTTCCAAAGTTTTGCCAATAATTCCTGATGCTCAATAAAATGGATTTTATTCATGAATCAGCCAAGTTCTTCCTGTTGCTGGGATTGTTAGTGTGCGTGCCCGATTTGAATTTCCAACTGTGAATAATGCCGCATGGCCACAGAGGCCACAAGTGAAAATATATTAGCTTTCGTGTACTTGTAGATGCACATTTCTACCCCGAGGGATTCTCGGGACATCGGTAAATGCCTCATTTGCATAGTCCTGAATTTGCTTACCATGTCTTTATTTTGTAGGCTGCAGGAGATACCGCTAGCAGAAAGTTAAAAGGGGCAAATTTGCAATATCTGATTGGGGTAAATCGGATAATTAACATGTTCGCTTAGTAGGTTGGGACGATTTTTTTTAAGGAATATGCTTAATCAGGGTGCCAGACTGTTTTGTCGTGAATATCCATAAATGAGCTTGTGTTTAGCAGTAAGTTTCTATCATCGGACTCGGTCTAAAGACGAATGGACGCATATTATTTTATGCTGATGATATTGAGTTTCTGATTTTCTTAGTTCATACCTTCAGCCCTCTTTAAAGGAACGCGGTGCCGCTTGCTGAAAAACTACCAGTTTTGTGCTAACATTTTTATAAGAAAAGTCCTTCTAATGGTGAAAAGAAAGAGTTCAAAAAAGATGCATTGGGCGCGAGGCTTTCACTGCAATGAATAAAAATCGCCCTTCAGTTCTCCTCACACGTGTACGCCCACTATGAAGCCCAACGGTACTAAATCACTGACTATAGTCTCATAAAAAGTCGGTTGCATTTGGGTTATTTTTCAGTAGGAAACGTTGTTGAAAAAATTTTTTTTTGTTTAAATAAAGGATTAAAATGTGTGGGTATTGGCACATGCATAGCTTTCTTGATTTTTCATGTAATACTATAAAGTTAGAGTAATACTACATGCATTTGGATATCAAAATAGAGGAGGTTTGAGATGAGGTCTGGACAGATTAATGGTGTCATTGTATTGAATATTCATGCGTTAAAACTGTTGGAGACATACATGTACATTACTGCAAAAGTTATTTATTTCAGATTATTAATAATTGCGTACATGTTAAAACGGAAAGAAAATGAGTTATTTAGCAAATTCCATGAAGCAACCAAGCGAGTGGCTCCAAGATACTAGAATGTTAACGGAGCTGGATGTGTTTAGTGATAACATTTTCAGCCTTGCATTCGTGAAATTCATAATAACACATTACGTGTACTGTACATGCCTATGTAAATCATTCTGGCGCAAATTGATATCGTGCATTACACACACTTCCTGAGTTATTTCCTGAGTTTGACTTTTGCAGCTAGGATTTAGAAAATATACGGCCCCTTGACCATTGGGTGACAGCATAATGTTTCAACATGACTTAAATGTTTCATAGGGATTATGGCGTCTAATTACAGGTTAGTGCGGCCTAATAAGGAAATATGCAATTTATGTTGAATTGCCTCGTGTCTTTCGTTTCGAATTAGCGTTTCGTGAACGTACAAAAATTAAATAATCAATATGGCACAGTAATCTCAACAAAATTAGTCGACCTCGACACGTTTAAGTTGTAACTGTATTGTTTTCCATAAAGAATGTGCCTAATAATGATGCAAGCTAACTAAATGTTGCAACTATTTATGAGATGTTATTCTGGGGCACACATTTTTTATGATCATGTTTTCTGACTAACGTTTAATGTCTTGACGATAAATCTGCGCTGCACGGCAAATGCATCGTTGAGCTAAACTAGTAATGCGCAGTAGTTACGAGTGAACATCAGAACATGGTTATCGAAGCGGCTTTTATGAAGCAGGGCTTCTAACGATGACAATATCGACTTTTCTTCATTATACATAATATGACGCCAGAAGGTCGCATCAATGCCCTCGTGAACATAATATGCCCGTTGCCATCATCGTGCAAAGGTCATCTAGGTTCCATTTAATACCGGCAGTGGCATGACTTTGGAAAATGTATATCCAGGTTACTTCCCTGGTGGTCTAACAGCGACCCGGACTCGGGTTTAATTAGATTTAATTTGCAATATGTGTTCCTAGTACGCCGACCAAATTAAGGGCTTCGCATAACACTGTTTTTCCATAAACTTTGGTTATGCTCTGACTACCCTTATTCAATTAATCATCCCTTCAGAATATGTCAACGAAGAATTCAGTAATGTGGCGCATTTTGACGTTATTTTGGAATTGAAGCCAATTTACCATGCAGTTCGTTTGGGTATGTAAATTCATGGCCATAACCTGGAAAACTCCCATGTACTTGTAATTAGTTCTCTCGTCTAGAATGCCTGTTATTTTCTTTTTAATTTTTACCTCTTTGCTAACTTGTGGTTATTATCGTCGGAAATTTTAATCTCCATACACAAGTTTGTTATATATTGTGTTTTCTCCACTCCAAATTGCACTCGTGCAGTGCTTTGTTCTGCTCCAAAACTGTCATTACTAGCACTTTGATCTCAACATTTCCAAAAAAATTGCTTTCGTCTCTACGTTTTCTCCATTTCGTCCACCATTAACATGCCTCTATCACCTCAATCTCCATAACCAATGTTAAATATGGCAAACGTTTCTACATTGTTCCCCCAGACCTGTAAAACCTAGAAAAGCTAGATGAGTAAGGGAAAATTCATTTACTTTTAAAAAAACTCGGGGAAATTTAACAAACCAATAACCAGTTTTGCATATCTAGTTATTGTTTAGCCCAAAAATCAAGAGATGACAAGCAAAAGTTTTGTTTCTTCGAGAAAGCAATAAATGTAGTATTCCTTACATTGGCATGGGTGGTCAGGGAAATTTGTTCTGAAACCTGGAAAAGTCAGCGAAGTTGAAAATATCATCTCTGGGTGAACCCTGTTCTATGAGAGGCTATTTTATTTTAATTTATTCGCATCCATCCGAAATACAGCTTGTTGAAAGCGCCATCATGTTATAATTGATATTTGAATAAATTCTGAATTTGAGCTTTTGGTGGATAGAATGTTTCTATAATGGTGACCATATTTACGTGCACAGTTGGACACCCACACTGCCCTCGTCTACAGGGAGGCTGTCACCACCTGCTGCAAGAGCACTGCCACGTCGCCCCCCATTAATTGTGGATAGATCGACGAACCGTATAATAAGTATGCAAATTGGGTCTCGCAAAAACTTCACTCCCATATTCATTGCATGCATGATATAGCATTTGGCATGCATAAGAGAAAACATTACGGCGTAGGCCTGCTGCGAGCGATATTACAGAACCTTCACTTCGCACAATTTATGGCAACCTCGTGTTGTTTGCATGCTTGCTGCAGTGCATGAGTGCCCTTTCCACTTCTCTTCCATACCAAATTCACTTTGGTGACTTATAAGATCACAGAAGGTATATCCTTTTTTCTTTCTCCCCCCTATATGTGGCAACGTTCCGCATTTCCACACAAGCCATTATTTGGGGGTAAAGCTTGAGAAGCATTAGCCTGTATCTTCAAAATGGTCACCTAAGCCTGAAACACATTTATTCTGTGACGCATGTGGTCGTGCAAAAATGCAATTCAAATGCAAATGGCCGTGCACTTAAGCGTGGCTGGGCGATACACGCGTACGCTGAGCGTATTCACATTAATGATTGGCTAAGATTAATGCGTTTTCCTCTCGATGTATATTCATTCCGCCCCTGCCGTGTCGGATTATAAAAATTTATATTAACGGCCAGCAACTTTGCAAAATCAAGACCACCAACAACGTAACTTCCATGCTTCTCTGGTCTTTACATATGCAAAGTGGTTTCTATAAACATGGGTTTTATCAAATTATGTATCCCTTTAGGATCATTCCAACCCACTCACTTGTACATTGATAGCCCGTTTCCTGATAACATCTCAATTTCTCGAACATTCTCAATGCCCCATAAAATGCATCGTTGAATTAGACTTAAGGCTAACTAATTCACCCCATATTAAGATTGTATGATGTATAATGCATTCTCAGAATTCGGATCTCACGGTGACTCGAAAATGACTTTATTTTTTCCCGATGGCTTCCAGCCTTATTGAAATTCAATAAGTTTGAAAATAATCCTCGCACTAGGATTCGTTTGTAAATGTTTTCATTTTTATCTGCAATCCATTGACACGCTAAAGATTTATTCGGTGTTCGCTCTTAATGCCACTTTCGCTTTTCATTTTTTTTTTCTGCGAGATAAAACTTAATCCAATTGATGCTTTCGGAGATTTTCATTCCTCATATGATTACTGAAGTTTCCGTCGCTGATATGAATCAAATCTCTAACGTGGGTTGCTCTAAAAACTTAAGAAGTCTCTGGGAGCATGATCTTGCCAAAAATGATAAATTTGAAGAAATTATAGAATGCCACATTTTCCTGCCGAGGAAAAATCCCATAACTTCATCTTCGCTTAGGAATCCTTTGTTTTCCAATATGATTAATGCATCCCCTCTGTTTTGTAAATGTGGTGTGTTATCTGAGGAAGCATAACCCATTATCGACTAAGTAAAGGTACGTGTCCAATTAATTGAATACCATTTGTCAGTCGAAATCCGTTTCAAAGCCAGTCCTCGCTCGAAATCCTGAGTATAAGTTTATGTAAAAGCATCCATCTTGTCAATCCATTTGCATACAGGCATTCAACCGATATAGCAGGCCTACTTTCTAAACAAACAACCCATGCACCATATCAATGGGAACGCGCTAATCTAAAACTGGGCTCGCTATCGCCCAAATCTATTAGAATTTTAGCCTTTGCGAATATGAAAATAAGCCTGCATGGATATACTGTACATGTATGCAAAATATTTTACATTTCCAGTTGGTTATACTGAATAAGCGGAGATTCTTTTTAAAACGAATATGCGAATTGGGACTTCCCAGAATGGAAATCCTTTTTCAAACGCTTTATGCATTTTGTATAGAATTACATGGCATGTTATTCTGAAATATGGGTTGTAGAAGGGCGTTCGAGTATGCCGAATCTTTCTAAGGTTTCATATCTGATGAATAACACATTAAGAACGCATTTTCTAGTATCACATTCAATTCGTCTCGAAACGTGGACGGAATTATGGAAAAAAAATGAGGCCATCCGGATGGTCCAAAATGTTCGTTACCCCAACCATTGGTTTTACACGTGCACCGATGTTTATTCATCTTATACGTTTTTCTATTTTTTTTCAGTTTTACAATTCCCCCTTTTTAAAATGCTAGCCAGCTATGGAATTTTAAGATTGTTAGGGGACGTCAAATTTACCGAATAACTTGCATGTTGAAGCCGAAAAACACGTATGATGAAATATTCATGCCTGATGGTGAAAGAATGAAAACGTTTGGACACAATCATAAAAACGCAAGAAGTATCAGCAGCAATAGCATTTTCTCTGCTTAATAATTTATCGTGATTGCTGGTCTATCTTTGGGATATGCCGTCACCTCAAATTTCGATTAATTGTGTGTATGGAATAGCGCATCTAATCGCACTGAGCTACGATATGTCAACATAACATTCACTCATGGTACTATACATGCATGTTGAACTGTCAAAAAATACTGTCTTTCGGCATAATGGCTTCTCTGTAGGGATTCTGAAAGATTTTTTTTCTACGCTTAGAACTGTGCTTGGTTTCGAAAATTCCTGTTAGAAAAACCTGGTAGGAAATCTACCGACCTCTAAGGGCCTTTATTGCGCATCAGAAATGGGAAAAAATAGTTATTGGGGAAGCTGAAGCTATTGTCATTTGCATCTGGCGCGCATGAAATTCGAACCTAGAGGATTTTATTTTGCATTGCTTGGAGTTTCATGAATGCATTCAGTAAAAAACTGTAATTTATCAATGTTGCATTTTGCCGTTTTTTGTAGCACATAAACGATCCCAGAGTCATTAATTAGGCAACAGCAGTCCAGAAATAAATTAGTTTATTTTTGCAATGCACGTGCTAACGTTAGCTAAGCTCGGTTGCCATTTCATTTTTGGATTAGTTTTACCTCTTTGGCAAGGCAGATGCTGACATAAAACCTTTATTCAAAAAAAAGCTTTTGGTGACCTCAACATTCTAATTACCGATAGGTTTAGGGCCTGTTTTAATTCGCTTATTCTAATATCAATCACGGAATGTGATGATAATAGAATTTGTCATTTGGATGAATTGCATTCAGCACATTTTTCTGTATATTTTCGGGCATTCACCCTTCGAATACCGAAAGTCGTAAATTTTCGAGATTTCTATTTCGATTACAAAGACGCTATTGCTAGCTAAGCTCTTCTGAATTGACTTTACCACGCAATTCAGCTTAGCATAGTAATGCCGTTTTCCTAGAGAATATCCTCACGATGAACACGGATGCCTTATAGTGTGTGGCTTTCCTTTTTTCGACTTATCAATTTGTCATTATGATTCCCTGAATTCCTAAATTCGTGCACGATTCGCTTTACTAGCGATTAGCAATTTTTTGCGATGGAGTTTCCAGGAATCACATAATGTATGTCTGATCATATTTTCTACCTAAAATACCGTGCAGTGTAGTGTAAGTGGTTCATCGTGTCGTCGTTGATTTTGTTATCATACCGTATTACCCTTGCTTATATCCCCTTGATTCGAAAACAACGTTGCTTTCATAAGCCTGGCCTGAATTCTTTAAGATGTGGACCTAGTGTACGTGTTTGTTTTCTCCTTGTTCGTGCTGAAGCCCCGCCCCGTAGCTTATCTATTGAAGTCTATAGCGCCATGTTTTCTTCTCCTTTCATGCCATCATTCACTTTCTAAATTAATTGTCTATCTGGTTTACAAGTGTCGTAAAAGACATGCTCAATGAAGTGAGGGAATGCAATGGGAGTGTGTAACTATATTATGACAGCATAAAAGTAGACTTCTCTGGTCAGTCGTAAACTCAATTGACGGTAGGGAGAGTGCCAGCCAAGTTGCCATAAAGGCAAAGGGGGACCTAATATTTGCCAATCACTTTCTTAAATTAAACTGCCCTAGTTGATTAGATGCGATTTGGACGCTCGGAAAGGACGTGTACGTCAGGCTTAACGTTCGGTTTTAAATAAGTGAGCTGCTCCATTACAACGAACAGTCGCCATTTTGGTCACCTGTTTCTGAACATCAGATTTATTCTGTCCAAAATCGTTTTAGTTTTGAAGGGCTGCGTGGAAAATAGTTTTCCCAATTAAGTTTTGGGCAATGGAAAGTTGACAACTTGCTCTAATAAAGAGTTACTCGATTTTCATGGTCGTCGTCAAAGGAGCACCAAAGTCGGACACTAATGATGCCATGGAGCAACGGGGAATTTGTTGATGATCTTTAGTTGTAAGCACTGTTCAGTACCATGAACGTCTAACATAACGCCAGTTAATGGTGGGCAGGGGCCCTTTCTCGTCTCGACTCACCACCCTTACCTTTATAGTCGTTGGTCCCCATAAAGATAATGGCGTTGTTGCCATTGAATGTTTGCAATTTCTTGTGCCAAACATTGTTAATGCCTTATTCTGCGTACATGTGACATTTGTGCGGAAGAATGCGACCGTACCAGGGCTTTTCCAAGGGCTTTAAGGAATTTTAGTTGCGTTCAGAAGTTCAATGTTTCTTCGGCGAGCAAATACCCATTTTTTTCCTTCCTTTATTAAAATGAGATGGCCTACACTTCCAAATTCCTTGCGTGCATCGGGGTCCAGCATGGCTGGAAAGAGAACCTTACCGACAACTTTATTGCAAATAACTTGAATTTTCTTGAGAATGGATGTGCTGTTATGAACATAAAGGAGGTCTCCAATAAAATCTCGATGCTGTGAACTTCCAAATAGACCCCAGTTGTTCCTTCCCACACTCGGAAAGCATGCGATGAGGAGATCTTTGGATTCAAATTCAAAATACAGTAGTGTATATTTCAAGTGAGACAGTTCGGCTTGATTGCTTTCGTTATGCTACAGGTTTACGATTTATAATCCCATGCCATAACACTATCAGTAGTGGGATATATTATAAATGATTCACTTTTTATAATAGTAATTCGCATTGCAGCTACATGTACTGTAGTTGCTTGCCATGGTAGAGCTAATGACCAAATAAAGCCATAACCACACAACTTTAAACCGAAATTAATTTCGCTTGCACCATGCACACAAGTTTGACACTGTTCATTATGTCTTCGTTGCAATATCGTTAACCAAATTTATCCGCCTTAAATTGTACGATATTTACCATAAAGTATAAAATGTACGTGCTTTAGATGTACAGTAGTTTAGTTTATCGAATGATTCTTTTTTTGTTACCATAGATCGGGAGTTTACATGTACTGTATCTCGTAGAATTTCATAAGGTAGCTTTTAAATTAGATTCTTTCTTCATGACGGAATGAAAGACTGGAATCGTCCTATACGGTCAACGAAAAGATCATGCTTTGATATTTTGCTTTCTTTCTTTTTTGTCTTGACAAGGTCGACTCGGTACAGTTGCGTTTCTTCAAAACTCGAAAATTAAAACTTGAATCGGGGAAAAAATGTTTTTCTAAGCTACTGTGCCTTCTTTCTGTACACAGTTAGCAAACTTGAGGTATGCTCCGGAGTATAAAGTGAAAACAAATTGATGGATTCTGGCTTCGAGCAAATTTTATTTAGTTTGTCTATTTAGTTTTCCAACCATCATCCATTGTTTGTCTATGCGGGTGTATCAGTATTGAGATTCCTCGAATAGCCTTATCAATAGCCCCAAGCCCTTATGAATATATCTGCAATCTCGTGTTTGTTGTTTTAGAAATGATTATTATGTGCGTTGTCTTCAGAATTCAATAATGTCAGGCAATTCAAACCTTTCCGGATTATGTAAACAACAGCTGCTTATACAGTATTTCCTATATATTGCAGGCATCATCTCATTCTCTCAATTTAAGCACGTTCCCGACTATGTTAGCAATGTTTTTACAAGTATACAGCTTTAGACCTTGTTTTTCTTGTGCAATATTTATGAACGTACGACTGTTATTACAGAAAGATAAATGCAGCATGTTATGCAAATGTATACATCGAACAGTTCGCATTAAAATTTTTACTGATATACAGTATGTTACTTCACCTTAAAGCTCTTTCATATCAGTGCGCCGTAGTCTACGCTACTTCTAAGGTTGCATTTCATGATTATTTTTATTGTTATTTCTATTTAGAATCCTCGGCCCATGCCTAATTAAATACAGTATAACGTTTTCAAATTATTGTCTGAAACTTTTAATAAAAGTAACATCATAAAATCAGTAATACTTAGTCGTACATTTTATGAACGCAGATATATGCATAAGGATGAAAATAAAGCTTTTAATTAAATAATCAAGCAGCGCAGGTAATATTTCCCACAATGGGTTAACTTTTAAATTGAAACCATTCTGAACTTTAGGTCATAAAAACGTCTTTAATGCATAATTGTGGTTCGTAGCGAAACCGTCCATGGGATAACTTATTAACGTATTGGACTATTGCCAACGTTAATTGTTGCACGAAATTGCATTTGACCTTAAAGCCGATTTGGTTAATTCAAATGTCTCTTCTCTCCTGATTAATGCAATGCATCGTAGGCTGGCCTGATGATCCCAACGTCCTCATTTTATTTCAGATTACGTTATGCCCCACAGATTAATGGCGTTTCAGGTTCAGGGTTCACTTAATTCGTAATATTGCAGTAAAGGGCGATGCGATTCTATAACATAAATTCTCCACTTTATTATCCCCTTGATGTCAAAAAGTTCTAGGTAACCTATAAGTACCATCTGCTTGACTATTGCCTCATTTTGATTCTTATGCGATTCCTTTTATGATAACATCCATCATATAAACAGCGATGGAGGTTTGCTTTTATCTCTGTAACTACACACTCATATAGTGAAGATATATGTTGATAGGCATCGCTGGCCATTAATTGCACTGCAGGATGTTTAGTATTGTTTTGATTTCGGAGCGGATTTCGCGTTTAGACGTTTTTCCGGGTTCATTTGCTTTTCCATTATTAATGCTTCGGAATATTGCAATTTGTTCTTTAATGAAAAAAATGTATTTAAAAAAGCTTTGTTTTCAGTCTGCATCGCGTTACAATGATGATGCCACCTGTAGCGTATTACTTTATTCCAAGTTGTGTTTGGGAAAGTGTTTTCGTTCGTAACAATGTCGGTGCGTGTTTTGGCTAGCCACCTACTAAATTATTGATGCAACGCCAAATTTAAATCTTCTATTCATTCAGCCGTGCCCTGTACTTAGGCAATCTCTGCTAACATAGTTGTTATGCGTGAATACCCACTATACCTGTAGATTCAGCCGGGCATTTACTTATAGAGATTTTAAGCGTGTCCTTAAAGATAATGAAAACATTTCGCAAATTAATATAGATGTACATTATGACAAATAAGTGTTCATATTTTCGAAATACTTCAGCACAGCATGTTAAATTTTGCAATTTCAAGTCGTCTGATTTTTGTGGACGCCTTGTATTTCAGTATGCACTCGTACATGCGTCTGACAGAAAATACTGCATTTTAAAGAGCACATTTTCTTGGTAGCCAATTTCACGCAAGAAGGGTTTGGATCAAATCTGCCACCCTCTGCATGGGTTGACACAAATTCCCTAATAAACAAAAGTTCTGTACTAGCGGATATAAGTAAGGGTATTTTGTGGCGGCTGAACGTCCTTTCCTAGTCTGCATTTAAAATTCCATTTTGTGGACAGTAGTCAGGAAAATGATGCAACGTCGCTTTTGGAATTTGAATGTGGCGCAAGCTAAGTGCGTTTTTCTTATAACGTAAGCAACCTTGCCAATCCCACCCCACAGAAATATGCCACGTGGAAGATGCTTTCGCTGTCTTGAATAATAAATTCTCGTCGTTTGGACAGATGGGAATAGCTACAGGCCTGCAGCTCCTCCTTCGGTTCAACCTGAATGCTAATTTGATATGATAAAATAATGTTGGACTTTTTTGGATTCACAATGGATGCTGAATTCACGTGGGCCTTTTGGGCGTTCTTGTTTGGTGTGGCCGCCATTTTGAAGTAGGAGCTTCGCATGTGTGGAATTGAATTTCGAAATCGCAGTCGATCGCTTTTTTTCGTCCTGAAAACGCTTTCACATCGATGACTCGATTTCATCTACTAAAATGTTTAAAAGTCTGGGAAAATAATACATTTCCTTTCACTTATGTTCTATGCAGATGTTTAATTTGATGGGCGTAGCAGAGATATACGAGTGAAGGAGGGATGTTTAAACTAAATTTCTTTTTCGGTAGCACCATCTTAAAAAAAATTTATGGGAATTTCTATAAACTTTTAAGATGGTGATACAGACTTGTAGCAGCAATGCTAGGGAATAAGATGCAACTGTTGATATGAAAATGCTAAATATGTTAAATATTTTTTCCAATTAACGGTCAATTCGCTTTCTGGGACTTTAGCATTTTTGCAATCTATCTGGTTTTTAAGATACGTAAATATGAAAGTAACTACAAATGGAACGCAATCTGTGATGCAAAAAAAAAACTTTAAATTTCACGAACTTCCCTTCGCATTACATCCGTATTTACCATTAAAATTCAGAAATGGCAAAAAAATTCTTAGACGAAATGCGACTGAAATACTTTTTTATTGGAGACAAAACTATTTCATTTAAATGTTATGTGGTTTCTTTTGAAATGCCTTTCATTTTAAGTATAAGGTTTCGGATCACCTTAAATGATGGGAGCTACTACATTTAGCATTAGTTGCTCTTATCAGTTTCCAAAATAACGTTTTTAGAAACGTGCAAGGCTTTTATTGGTTTCGTTTTATTTATTTTTTTCTACCAAAAATATATCCTATAAATTAATAGAACCATTTTTGTAGCTTATCAAATTTTTCCAATTTCTCGGGGAATTCGGAAGCCAGAGAGGATGATGGGTTATCTCAGATCAGAAATATGAGACTTTTATCCACGGGGAGCTCTAGTTTTTTTTCTCTGGGATTATCAGAGGCGCAACGTGATGTTTCCATTAGATACCATTGAGTTGTTTTCTCCTCCCCATTGTTGACAAACGGTTCCTTCCTCCATCAATTTTCTTTTGACTAAAGAACGTGTTAATTAAAGCATTCAACGTTATGTTTATTGACAATTCCTTAATCACGTAGCACTTTTGTATATTATGTTCTAACTCATTGTCGAATGTTTTTGAACCTGTTTCCTTCGTTGACAGCTTTCCCAATTGCAACTGAAATCCGAGAGACATCAATTCGTGATATAATTAGCCAGGGTAAAAAAAAATTTGGTATGTACTGGTTTTGTTGAACTTAACACAGTAGGGCCGATGTATTAAGAACATAAATTAACACACTTCAGGCAGCGGAGTATCATAATTGAATCCTGATGCGCATGCAATGCAATAAATTCTGTCTCCCTCAGAAACAGCTATCATTCCAAAAATGCATTATTAGTTTCCAGTGCGATAAACACGTAGTGGGTATAGTTAATAGTGTTGATCTTTAAATAAAGAAAGGGAGAGAACTGAATGCAACAATTGACTTAACAGGCACGTCTTAAACATGTATTAATCTCATAATTTAGTTAATGTTTGGCAGTGTTGTGCCTTTGATAATGAAAGCGCCGCCAAATTCGTGAGATACAGGAATTATTCAGAATATATGTTAACATATGCACTACATCCTGTCATGACCCTGCATGTTTCGTGGCAGTCTTTTATTCACAGAAAAAACGCGCATCTTCTTATTGGCCTTAAAAGTTGATTGTGCATACGAGATAGATTTGACAGCTGCCATGCCCTATTTGGATGCTTTTCTGATACGGGCGTGTTCCGTGTTCCAGAGTGGAGTCTAATTATTTAGTCTTGAAATGCGTGCCTGAATAGATTTGAATGCATCGCAAATAGAAATGGTAAACATACTCGGGAGCGTAAATAGTGACGGAGGATGAAAATTTCAAAGGCTTTTCAATTTCAAATGATAACTTCGAAATAGGTCTGGCAAGTGGGTGCTACTGGGATGTAGTTCATGGTTTAGTAATGGTTGCTCCTTAAGCAGGATCATTTGTTGGAAAGTCTTATACATTAGGAATTTGTGTGACCCTTACTGTTAGTTCCTAGAACATGAGTTTTGTGGTGGTCAATAAATAAAAATGCTTGACACGTGGACTGGCAACCACTTGCTAAAATATTACAAATTCTATCATTTTGCTTACGTAAGTTGAAATGACCATGGTAGTATTGAATTATAATCAGCCCAGACGTAAATGTTCAACTTGTTATGGAGTATTTGATCTATGTCTGTTAAATTCCACGTGTATTGATTGGTTAAGCGATGAGTTTTATACCTTTAAAATTTCGTGAATATGGGAATAAAAACTAAATTTGGTGTGTGCATGGAATTTGGGATTAAAAATTAAATTTGGTATGTGCATGGTATAAAATATTAATTTTCGATCCGTGCTGTTTGATGTCTTGAGGATTGGGCGTGGTTCGCCAGAAGTCTTTGGTTTAGTAAGTTCTAGCCCGATGTACTTAGGTTGTACAATATGTATTGATGGAAATTAGTTCATCTTGCGTAACGCTTCACTTCACTGCCTCAGATTTGCGAACGGCATTGTACTCTGTTTTTAGTCAATCTCGTAGGCGTAAAAGTTTGAAAAATGATGCTGGATAATACAGACACTTGAAATGTGTTAGTGCCGCTCTTAGAATTACGGTTTATGGAAAGGAGCATGAATGCAGCATCTTTAAGGAGAAGGAGAAAAATGCAACGAAGTGAATTGCCAAAAAAGCTCGTCGCAATTTTCTTTTCAAGTCGCGAAATACAGCCTTCCTAAAGTCAAAAACAACATTGAAAGCCATTCATTCTGTCCAACATGACTTCATCAATGTTCAATATTTCCTCGCGCTTTTCTGCTGAAATGACTCTGGGATAGGCTGTTATCTCATGCATACAATTTCATTGCATGAATCCATCAGACAAAAGTTTTACAATTTCTGTTGGAAGATCATTTTTAAGCCCATCATACGTCTTCATGCGCTGCACTCGAATGTGCTCATTTATAATTTATTGCTCTTAAGAATCCCTATTGATTTATTGCTTCGTTCACATAAACAATTGTGTATTTATAGGCCTGCTCCTTTCTTGGTCTAGATATTGACTGTAATTAATCCTCCTTGCTTCAGAAACGAAAGCTAATGTTTGGATGCTCAAGCGCTAGCCGGCGTTATATGGCCACAGATGCATTAACGATACATTTATTAAATAAAGAAATATTAATGCATATATCTTTCTCCTGTTATGGGCGCCATTAAGGGCAAGCGTGTAATCTGTAAGCTTATCGACCTCTTCGCATTTAATTTTTCAACGTCTTGTTCTTAAGATGTGCAATCGACGGAATATTCTCGTACTGTATCACGCTTTCCCACCAAATGCATCACATGTAATTACGTTGAAATACTATACTCATTGTAGAACGAGAAGTGATGAATCCAGACTGAGATGGACGCTTTAACAGTTGCATTTTCATATTTATATTGAAAACCATGTGCGTTATAGCGTTGAATTTTGATTTAAACTTATTTTATTATTGCTAAATTTGAGATGGAGTACCTAGTTTGTGTCCTCCTGATTGAAAACATTAAGGATCATGGAATAAAGCTAAATTGTCTGAAGCATTGTCTAAAAACAATGAAAAGTGAGAAGTTGCATGTGCGCATGCATTCTGTGATGACGGTCCGTCCAAACACGTACAATGCTGCGAATTGTAAGCATACGGAGAACTATGTGTGAATTATTACATGTTTTTTTTTTCAATTCACTATCGTTGGCATAGTTACGAGCTGGTGAGATATCTAGCATTTTTTTAAAGTCCAGAGAAAAAACGTATGCTGGTGTGTTCTAGAAAAGGAAATCCGATTACAAATGAGGGATGGGGGCAAAACATTTCTATTTAACCTAATTGTTCTTGCGTTACTGCATTGCCCTGTTGGCAAATGCACTTTGGCAATCAAAAATTCATTGTACGGAATCTGAAGCGCAATAGGAGAAAGGACGCTGGTAATGGCCTGAGTCACACTTAGCCATCGTCCATTTTTTCGGAGGCGGTTGGGGAAGAGGCCATGAAGGACGATAATCGAAGCTGTATTGGCCCAAAAATAAATACTAGCTCTCATGCATCGCCTGTTGCATTACCAAAGGTAAATAGGTTAGGAGTTTAATCCGTGTTTCCTTTTGTAGCAACGAGTGCGCAGCTTTTAATGACGGTCCCAGCTTTTGTGTTTGAATAAGTGCATTGCTCTGTGATGTTTAGTAAGTTGAGGAAGAGGGGGCGGGGGCTCCAGGGGCCGGGTTGCGAGGGGGGACATCCGTAAGATTACTAGGTTGCCACGCATCATTGAGCATTGATGGGTTTCCGTGGTGAACGCTGTTGCCATGGCAGCTGCAGCGCCGCAGCAGGTATTTGCACTTGGAGGAATATGTCATCATTCGTTAATAGGGTAACTATGACAACCTCTGGCAGATCGGACAATATGGATATGCGGGGATTGGCGGGTTTGGAATCCATGGAAAAGATAAAAGGATTGCGGAGCTGGGCGGGGGGCAAATTGAAATGTTGAAAATTATCTAGTTAGACAACCTGTCGAGTGCTTGCTTCTCGCTGGCGAAAAAAACAGGCGCAAAAACAGAGTTTTTGTTGCTCCAGGGCCTTCGAGTGTCTGGAGAATTCTTCGTAGTTAGCGATGTTTGTAGGCCCGCAATTAGAGGCGCTTCCCCTTCTGAGCACATCAAAGAATGCCCAATTGCAAAGCTCCTTACCTTTTTTCTCGCCCCGTAGCCCAATTTGTCTCTATTCACATCACACGCGTGTATTTCGAGAGCATCATTAGAAGAAAAGGTTGTCACTTCCTCCCTATTGATCTTTCGAGGAATTTTATAGACTATGGCGAGATCATGTTCAGGGCCAAACTTTGACATGACATGGCGGTGGACGCTTTCTGCTTTCCAGTAAATAACGTGGAAAACCGTGGGCGGCTGCCCAAATCTATAAGCCAAAAAAGCTGAAAAAAAGCAAACTCGACATTCTTTAATTAGGTCGACTTGTTTATGACGATGGGTCCGACTGCGTTCTGAAATGTTTATAGGAACTCGACCTTATGGGGCTGCTAGCTCTGGTTGTCTGGCTTCTGTTCCCTTGGGTGGAAATTTTGAACTCCATATTCATCGAGTTCTAAGGAAGGTTTTCCATTTATCGAAAGTTGACTTTCTGAGTATTTACTTTCGCAAACTTTCTACGAACCCACTGATTAAGATGCTGTATATTACTGTATATGGTTTTGTGGGAATTAACATGGCTATATAAGCAAATATTGTTGCTTTAACTTCAATCTTCTTTAATTTTCTTCTTGAATCTTGCTGGTCTGTAATTAATGGTCCTGTTGCTTTAACTGGTGCTTCTCGAATCAACTCATTTTTACTTTTATTGAACATCTGACTTTCACACTAACAGTCTGTCAGCCATTTAGGCTATTTTCCTTCGGCGTGTTTGTCTTCTTCATTTATAGTAGAATGATGGAAAAGTTACTGTTAGTTAAATATCCCCTGACAGATCACCTTTTCTTAGCATGTTCAGTTGTTATAAATCTCTCGCTCTTCCAAATTTTCATCTTTATTCTTGCTGGTTTGTAATTAATGGTCATGTTAGTACGCTGTGTTGACTTTATTGTTACTAATATTAAGTGGCAAAATGTTTTACTCTTATTACATTATATATCGTATCTTTCCTAACTTAATTAGCTTTATGAACTACTTGTTGAGTATTTTTCCATTAGACGATGGTGCTGATAAATAAATCTAGCATACTGTAGCTCTTCCTAATTTCTATGTTGTTCTTGTATAGACAGTTCAGAATAGATGTATTGAAAACTGCACAGCTTCTCGTTTTTTCCAAGGAATATTAGCTAGCCTTACTACTGCAGTTACTTAATATAACTCGCACGTATAGGAACTTCCCCCCTATAGCAAATTTCTCCTTCATTGATTTAACCTAAACAGAAAAGTTGACAGCTGGCTAGTCCATCCTAGGGTAGTGTGATGTCATGTAAGGGAGATTAACCTAGCTGTAATCTCGCATGTTCGTGTATACGCATACTGTATTTTAATTATGTTATTCAATAATTTCGCTAAACCCATGAAAGTTACATGTATGATCAACTTTCGAGTGCGCCATGATGCGACATTTAAAAAATGGTTATACAATATTACGATACATATTTCTCGAAAAATAGGAAAGAATGAGTCAATATGTGACAATAATGGTAAATTGCAAGCGGGTCGTGCTTTGCAGTTGTCTTTTCCCTTCGCTATCGTTTTCTCTTCTGCTAGAATTTCGATCGAACTCCATTTTCTGTTTTCCTTTGAATGTTTCCCTGATCAAATAAGCTATGACGTGGATTATGTTCCAGATTTTTTTTGGCCATTGTGGTCATCTGCCATTAAGGTTTTATACTTTTATCTTATTTTGGCAAAGGGACTCTCTATTGCTCGCCTTCAATGCTTTCTACGATGCAGTTATATTGTTCATTGATTTCTCTTGCATGACTATAGTTCGCAATCTGTTGAATAAACCTTTGCATATACTGCATTGCTTTCAGTTGCGAACGTGTACAAATAATTCCAGCAGGTTTTTTTCCTTTTGTGATTATTATAAAAGGATATCTGAATGCAGTACAAAATAAGCCTTCGCACATTGGCTCGCACTATACGGCGTCTTTATAAAGCGTGTGCGTTTTGTCAGCTTTTGAAGAAAATTGAGTTGTATTTCAAATGGATATGTATATTCCAATTGTATGTACAGTGAGTACTGCCTCTGAAAGGCATTGATGCGATAGAAGAATGTCTTGTGTATCTAATTTCTATCGCGCTACAAAGAACTTTCCATGAAGTCCTTGTCAAAGGAGATTTTATTTTGAAAATTGGCAATTACGTTTAGAAAAGTTTGAAATTGGAAATAATATAGCGAATTTGAACAACCTGGTGCAAGAGCATAACATGGTTTGATCAAGAGAATAGGTTTCTTTACGATATTTGTTCGATATCTACATGAATGAGCATAAACACAGTGTAGATTTGATCTCACTAATTCAAATTGACCCCAGCATAGTTCTTGTTATTTGCTTTAATTATTAATTTGATTCATCTTAATGAGAACATTTAATTGGTGGAATCAGCTGAAAACATAATAAATTCACTGTATGTGACATTAACATAATTATTGAAGAATACATACATTATTTTTTTTGTTCAAATCATGGCGAAAATTGTGTTTTAAGTAATATACATTTATTAACGAGGGTAATATTGAAGACGTGTTAGGTCGTTTAAGACAATCAGAATTTCCATTTTTCTTGTTAATTCATTGTGATCCTATTGTCATGGTCAGCTTCGCTAACGAAAGAACATCCAGACAGTCTATTGACCGTAACCACCTGACAATTATTCATTGTCTAGTCTTTTGATTCGATAGAAAAGGTTATTTAAAATTAAAAAGTTTCTCCATCTGCGTCTGGCTTATTTGTATAAATGAATTAGAATTATGTAGATCAAGCCTACGCTTTTATTTTTTTTCGTAAATATAATTTATTATGAATTTAATGATTGACCTATTTCCAACTACGTCATCTCGAGAGACGTTTTCGCTTGCATAATATCAACTTCCTCTTCGTTGCATCTAAAATGCTCGGTAAAACTTTCGTACATCAGATTTTTTATGTTTAATTTGTTTCCTAGCAATTCAGCGCTATGATATATGGCTCCCATGATGACGACGATTTGAACTAATCCCAAACTAATTGGGATCTAGGAAATGCCTGAAACACTCATGGATTTCGAAAGCAGAAATTCATCTTCTGGAAAATAGATTGAATGGAAAGTTTCTTTCACAGTGGTCTTATTTTTGCTCTGACGTCAAGAAATTACTATATCTTACAATTATATGCTTGGATTTTCTTTCATTATTTAATGTATACGGCAGACCTTTCCAATTTCATCATTATTTATATGCTAGTTCTGTTATAGATATTTGCATTTTATATGCATTACACGTTTAAATGACTTTTGTTTGAATCTGCCTTATTACTTCCACTGACATAATTATTAGATATGGTAGGGTCGCAGCCGAATTATCTAAATGCTAAAAAAATGATTTGCTTCACGAGTTTGCTCTGAAGAGAAAATCAATTGTTTAATTCCGAATATGTTCAGGTTCCGAAAATTAAGTTTCCATCAGTTTAATAGGGTCCTGTATACTCTCACACATACACATACATACTTTATACATGTACATGTTCAGCAAGGTATATTTAAGCATTCTCCTCTCAAATTACTTCTCTATTATTTAACCAAAAAATACTCTTTAGGATTACCTTAAACCAATGAATTGTAAAGTAATCCTGAAGTAGCAATTATCTTGACGGTAATGTTAGTTTTTCAAGATAAACTGTACATTCACAAAGTAACATAGTATCAATATCAACGGCAAACATAGCATCTTAGAAATAATTGGACGCCATTTTGTTGAAGATAAAAGGTATCTATGTGGTGCATCTTATGCTGTACGGAAAATTACAAATTATCCATTGAAAAAAGTAGGTAATTATCAAGCATTTTTACCCTTCTTTACTGCTTCTTGATGCGTTCATTCGAGTATTTGCCCTTTTCAATTCCAATATCGGTTTTGAGATTTATATTAACTACCACGATGGATTGTAGGCCTAGTTCAGCAACTACTAGTTTTTTATTGCATCAGTTTTTTCATTTCAAAAAAGACAAAGTATGATAAAAAAGACAGCCTTCCGCATGTTTAAACCTTTCGACAACTCATTCCATCATTGCATCAGGGTTCCCACTGACCTGGGATACCTGAAATTGACAGGGAAATTTGTATCAGCTATAATGCCAGCCTTAAATTGTCATCACCTAAAATGATGCATTGAATTTGTTTAGGACGTATATAGTCAGTTATGCGGCAAAATAAGATTTCTGATTTGAGAAAGACTAGTGAAGATGTTCAACTTTTTTGTTTCAATTTTTTTAATAAACAATTTTTAATAGTCAGGAAAAGTTTTTCAAAAATCTGGAAATGCCAGGTGAAGTCTTGGACGTTGAAAATTTAATTTGAGTAGGAACCCTGTGTAGTCAACCTATTAAAATATAAATGCACCTTTTCTGGTCTTTCCTACAATATTTCTCCCATCTTCGAAGACATCTTTAGTGGTTGGAGTGGTGAAGCAAATAGACCTCGTGGATTACTCGTGTTTTCTGATATACACCAGTTCGGTTATCCAGTTTTTCCAATAGCCATTAATTTTTTTTCGTCATTTTCGGGTTCATGCCGTAAGCCAATAGGACGTCCGTGCTCATATTTGTTTCGTCCCTTTTTTCCCCGAAAAAGCATGGCCAGAAGCACCGAAAGCTGAATGGATTGCTCGATCGCTTGTTTTAAACGCCCCACGGCATCAAAATTGTCGTCTCGGCCATTTCGCTTTAATCCCCGAATTTCTTTTTCTTTTTTCAAAATCCCTGTCTCTCCATTGAAGGGATTTTGAAAATGGCCTGGCTTAGAGTAAAGTCTGGCGCAATTGTGTCATAGCTCTGGCACGCGCCCCAAGATGGCTACGACCACGACTATTCCCAAGCCTGGTCAATCTCGGCCATTTGTTATTGAAGCTTTGGCTCGCTGAATGCTGAATCCGTACTGAAACTAGTCGTTCATAACCAGGCCCCGGTAGTAAAATGGTGGAAAAAGTATGACCCCACGCTGCCTTGATTGATGATTATGTGCCATGGGATTTGGAGATTACCTGGCGCTGGGGCCAGAGGGCTTGAGTCTTGCTCTGCATTAATCACGGGTCCTCGTGATGACGAAAGTATCGATGGGATTTCCATTTATTGGCTCGTACGGGGTCGGCGGAATCTACATTTGGAATTTAATTTTACAATCCTATTCCAGGTCTATTTGACCCACAAGCTCTTTTCGCACTTAGGATCATTGGCCAGATCATCGACGAACGTGCGTTCGCACAACCAGACCAGGTCTGCTAAACGAGGTGTACACAAATGGATGTGCCGTCAAAATCCCACTGAAGAAAGTGGTCTTTCTTTAAACCTGCTGCGCTTGTGTTCGAAAGTGCCTTTCTAAAGTAAGAGTGTTGGAATTTTAATAGTGACAACACATCTGTAGAATCGTTGTGATAAACAATACTATGATGTCACTAATGCCAAATGATAGATATGCGCCTGCGCAGTAACGAGATGAACTTTAGTAGCTGCTGTCAGCCAGTCTATTCACGATATTTTTGAAATTGGGTAAAAATTGAAAGTGCCATATGTAGCACTATACTGCGCGACAGTGTTACCAAGGACTTGTGGAGGCTTGTGGTGAATCGGCATGACGATTGACAACAGTTATAAGATGGGTAAGGGCCACCTTTAATGAGGGACACTAAAGTGAGCAAGATGAGCATCTACCATTCCACTATTCCGGTCTAAATCATGTCCAAGCAACTACCAAAGTTCACTTCATTACTGCGCAGGCGCATCAAGTAATAAGTGTCTTTAACCATGAAATATGCTTTGTCGTCATTCTAATATTTGGCATTAGCAACATTATCGTGTCATATCTCACTGCGGTTTTACAGTTGTGTTGCCATTATTAAAATTCCAACACTCGTACGTTCGATTTCGGACCGCTTACCAGAAGCGCCTAATGAATTATTTGTCAAAGCTATAACGGAACGAATTAACAGCAGCATGAATCGACGCGAATACACCGTGTTTCTAACATTTTTGCGTCAGGTAAAACTGAGTAAAACTGCAGCGTGGGATGAGGTAGCGATGTTCTTCCTAGTTTGGACGATGTAATTGCGTGCCGTTCGAGTGATTTTCAAAGATGCAGCGGGCTCATAGAATATGCGTAGTTGGAACTTAGCGAGGATAAAATCAAATTGCGAAGTGTGAGAATTGACGTCTGCTAAGCGGAGATTTGAGAACTCGTACGTGTACAGGGGCCGAACATTCATTCAGAACTGATGAATGGCTCTGCTAGGGCCCGCAGCGCATTTCACTCTTCAGATGTGTGCCTAAGAAATTTAACAGATTTTCTTAATCCACATCTTCGGGCATGAAAGGCCGCATTTTGCACATTCAGGAAATTGCAGCGACTAATGCCTTTTTTGAAATTTGCATTTTAGCACACTGGCTACGGCTTTGGTTCGTCAATCGATGAAATCTGGTTTGTAAAAGTTTGGTGCCTTGAATGGCCGCTCTCTCATTTATCTGGAGAAAAGAGAGGTCGAAAACGAGCGAGCACTAATCGATTTTGAACTTAGGTGGAATGGTCAACCTACCGTCAGATTAAATCTCAATCAATTTTGGCTTAAGAGGGAAGCGCAATACCCGGAGGAAACCTCCCGGCATGCACCGTGCCCAGAAACGCGAGGGGCCCCTGACAACGTGTAAGCCATGTGGACAGGCTCCAACCTTTATCGGCCCATTACCTAATGATGGACGGCAGCAGAGGCCCTCATGCCAAATTGGCGAGGCCATGACTCCCATTAGAATGGGAGAAAATATCACTGGTTAATTAATGACGGCGTTTTGCATTGACTAAAACAGATACGATGCAATGGGACGTGCAGGCGATAATCCTAGGTAAGGTCACTCGGGGTCCAGCACTCTAAAAAAGTATAGATCTTAGCAAATGATGCCGCCACACTGTTGCTTTCAAAGATCCCTGTCTTATTCCAGTCTTATTAGTTGATCAGTTAGACTTAATGATGGAATATCTTTGGGTTTGAAGCTGGTTATTATTACCAATACAAGACCAGGGGTCGCTCTTCAGTGTAATCATTTTAGAATGGGAGAAAATATCGCTGGTTTATTAATGATGGCGTTTTGCATTGACTGTAAAATAGACACAATGCAATGGGACGGGCTGTGGAGGCAGTAATCCTAAGTAAGGTCACTCGGGATCCAGCACTCTAAAAAACTATAGATCCTACCGTATCTATGAGAATGATGCCGCCACACTGTTGCTTTCATAGCTCTGTCCTTTGATTGATTAACCTTAATGATGGAATATCATTGGGCTTTAAGCTGGTTAGTAATACCAAGGCAAGACCAGGGGTGACTAACTATATCTTCAACTGGAAAACCTGGAAAGGTCAGGAAAAATTGATATGTTTTAAAAAGTCAGGGAAATTCAACAAATGAATAACAGATTTTGTATGGCTAGTTATTGGTTAGCACACAAATCAAATAATGACAAGCCGTTCTGTAAAAGAAATATAGAAAACTAACCTAAATTTGCTGATTCCTTGAGAAAATGTGTGTTATATTTCTTGTTTATTTATAATAAGCAAAATAACATAGCATTCCTTACATTAGGATGTCATATTTTTGCATTTTCAATGGCCAGGGTGGTCAGGAAAATTTTCAAACCTGGAAAAGTCAAGGAAGTTGAAGATATAATCTCTGGGGCACATTGATGTATAATTTCTATGTAAAACTGTACTTGACCATGCAGTGGGAAGCAATTAGTTGTTCGACATGCCATAAACGTAATGGAATTTCAACTTTTACCAGTTAGCAAGCATGGCGACAGCGATTTGGTGAGGTGCTTTCACTGTCGTCTGGAGTTAAATTTATCGCCGCAAATTTCTTAGCCAAATGTGTGTGGTGCAAATGGGACCCCGAGTTTTGGACCTCGTACATGTACGAGTCGTATTCATCCTTCGCTATTGGTTCATAATTTATCATCGTTACCTATCCATTCTCGTGATGTATGGGAACGCACTTAATGTATTTCATCGTCCAGCTATTCTTCATCTGTTGTACTTTGGGTAAAAATATTTCCAAATCGGTCTGAAAGATGACTGGTAGATGAGAAAGGTTTGAGATTTTGACCTGCTGTTTATACATGTAGAGTGGACACAAAAACATTTCAATTCCAATTGATCGGTATTTATGATTTCTTCACAGCACAGCGCTCAAAACCACAACGCTTTTCAACAAGTAAATCCAGTGTTTCTTTCGACTTTTTGTTGAATTGCCAAATTTCGTGACAGGGATTTTAGGTCAGTTCTTGGACTCGTTCTCTAGCCATAAGTTTTGCAGGAAAATCTCTATTCGTATACAAGTACATGTAGTTGAAGCTCTGCCCAATCGTTCTTTGGTCGGGCATCGATTTATTTTCGGTCGTGCTGGGCGGATCTCGTCAAAGTTTGTAAGCCTTTCGACTTAATCCTACTTTGGACGAGATGTAATGAATATTAGGAAAAGTAACTTATTTGTTGAAACATCACGCGTTGGCCACAGTGCCGTATGTTTCGCCAAATGATCTTCTGACTTAGTTCCCGATTGATTAACGACTGTGTTTACTCGGCCAACTCGAACAATGCGATTCGCTATCGACGAAAATGGATTATCATCTTGTACCCGGCTCGGGTTTACGTGCTTCAGACGTGCTTCATTGTGAACCCGACCTGGCTTGTTGGCTCGCAGTTTGCGTGCCCGACTCTTAAACGAATTCACTGATATTGTTATTTAATTACAATCGTTTACGTTCGCCCGTTACCGAGACACCTTTGACGCTGCTGTGAACACAAGAAAAAGTAGCCCAAAAATGCATAAAGTTGAGGTACAATGTACGATTATGTAAAAATTTTAGGCTGTACTGCTGCCCTCTCAATGAGAAAGTGGGCTTCTCCTAACCGTTGGTAGGCTGGCAGTGATTGCCTGGCGAGGGGTAGCTAAAAAAATTAAGTTTTCTGGTTAAGGTGCGTTTATACTTTATAACAAAACGTGTGATATTGCAATGTAATACACCTGTTTTAAAATGAGAAGAAAAAATATCAGTTACCATATTTTAGTATTTATGATCCACGTAATCGGATGGGTGTTATACATGTATAACATTGTACAACAGAGTTAAAAACTAATTTGCTACATTACAATGTTTTGTTATGTAGTGTAAACACATCTTTAGGTTAGGATTAACACAAAAAACATGGAATAAGAAAAAACAACAGAAGGTATAAATTTCGTCAGCTAGAACAGGCACATTTGCCATACAGGGCATAATGCAAAATGTGAACTTTCATACTTTTTATTAAATAAATTTTATGCATCAGTAGATTAGATAAAATATGGATTTAAGTTGAAAAATGCTGAGATATACCAACCAGCCATTGACATCTTGTTAATTTATTATGATGCTTTGCGCCACACAGATACTTAATGGCAAATCTTCCAATTCTGTTCTTCCAATAATCGAGTGTCACGAGGGTAATCGCATCTACTAATATTGCCTACTTGAAACAGGAACAATTAAATTGATCTTTCAAGTAGTCATTTTTGCATAATTTAGAAGACGTTGAGGAAGACGGGTCAGGAAGGATGGCTGATGGAAGATTATTAATTTATAGAGGAAAGCTTTAACGTAAACACGTTCATAAGTGGGGGGCTGCTGCGTATTTTTAGACTGCCATACCTGCAATATAAATTTATAACGTGAAGGCACGCCATCTTTGAATAAATCATGAATATGTAAAACGAACGCCTGTTGTGAGCATTATTGCAGGAGTGCATCATTGCCCAACGGTTGACACGAGATCATGCATGGATGCTCGAATAATTAGGGCATGTGGAATGGTGCAGACGTTACTTGTCTCATCTATTCATTAATTCTGGTCCTTTTTTGTGCTCTTATTTGCTGCTGAATTTGCTTGGCAATCCTCTAAATACTCCACGTGGATTGAGGAAATGAAAACTTCCATTTGAACAGTTTGTTGACATCCTCTTTTTTGTACGTGTCCCTGTATCAGCGTGTCTGCAGCGTTATCCAACTATTTATTAGTTCGACGAACAAATTATAATAACAATCATGCAAATGCATTTTGAGGGATGATCTCATAATTGTTTGTGCAAATAATATGATTTCATGAATATGGCCTTCCAGTGCACGGTTCATGTAAAACAACATTAACGGAATGCATTTTGCTTATCAGTTCATTAATTATTCAACGTTCGCTTGTCCCGCAATATGCATTTCTATTTTTATGGACCTGTAATTGAAATTCGCCTATTCAGACCAAAATTCGCGAGTAAATGTGCTGCTTGCAACGAATTATAACACGCCCCATCAGCATTGCATCAGATACACCATATTTGTTGGTGTATTGATTGGATGTAATACATCAGATTGTTTGTTTTTTAGTATTTGTCTAACTTAATCAACCTCTACTACTATATCCCATGCAAGGATGGAGCAATATCACGCATGAGGGCGCTCGCACAGTACATGTATTTTCCTAATGCCATCATTTAGAAGATTTTTCCTTCCAGAAATTACATCGCGGTTTCATGGCGTGCTCGCGTGGGTCTACCTTATCTGTAGTGGTAGTCATGAAATTTGATAGTCTCGCATATATTATGAAGAGAATGTGGTTCATCACGCCTGATATCCATTTGTGTCATAAATACTACCACCAGCTATCAATAGATGGCGTGCAGATAATTTATAAATTATACTTGTCAACACGCGAGTTATGTCAATAATAAATAGATTGCATATAATGACTAGGCCCATCGATGTACATGTATCTCAGCGGTGCTATAGATGTGGTACTGAATCGAGGGCATTACCATGTTGAGATATTTAAGCGTGTACTCTGGCCTAATCTAACACGCTGGTTGCCCATAAAATTGCTCGATAATAATGTTGTCCACACCCGAAATACATACAGTACTATGGCATATCCTAATGAAAGCAATTTAAAATCTACGTTAGCATTGAACACTGTCAACATTTACTTATTCGACATATGTCATGTTGAGATACTGTACCAAGTTTCCAGTTTATTTTAAATTGAGTTTTTTGTAAATTTTGTTATGTTGTATACTGCAGTATAGTTCCTGCTGCTGCCCGGCTCCATGATTGACAGTATGAGAAAATGGGCTTCTCCTAATGCCTCGTTTGCTTGAAGTGATTGGCCGCGATTAAAAGCAACAAAATGAAGAAATTACGTGGTTAGGTTAGGTCAGAATAAACACAACGAACCATAAAAAGGAGACAAAACATAAACGATAAAAACAAAGAAATGTGCAAATATTCTCTTGGATCCACCATACCTGATTTGATTTTGTGGTTCAAGTTTGGTTAGTAGGTTTTCGATAGGTGTATCACAATATTGCCTAATTTCTTAAATACGCATTTGATAAATATGAGCATGTCAAAGATGGCGTTCAAATTTGAGCAGGAACTGCTCGTATTTCAAGTCTTGTAAAATAACGTCTCTTGATCACAGTTCGAAACACATCTAGAACGTGTTGAATCAATTTGAATGGCTTACATGTAACCACTTAGCAATTTGGTTGAAATATTGCAGTGCTTTTCAATAGGAGTAGATTGGGAGCGCTGCATGAGAAATGATATTGATAGAAGACTGTTATGATTCATTTTGTAGGTTTGTGAAGCTTTTCATATTTGCACGCTGTTACAAATGGGCGCGTTTAGTATGTTGACCGTGGATGTCTGACATAAAAATAAATGTGCATGCGTGTTGGATGGCGACGTATTTGTGTTGACACTGCAACTGTTAAATCGCTCACGCAATGCGCCATGGTAAGCTACTATTTCAGATTAAAGGAATATATAAAAAGTGAAATAAAAAACGTATTTATAGCTAAAGGAAGGCCAGGTTCTTGCTCTCCCAACTTCGGAGTGTGTTCAACAGCCGTAAACGTGTATATTGTGTTAACATCATTACTTTGGCGTTCTTAGCCTGACATCTTGACTGTTTGACTGTCCCTGGCTGGTAACGGACGTCGTCATTGGCAGTTCATTCTGACTGAAGTAAATAATACACGTTCGAGGATGTAGAGCATCTCCAGCGTCCGTAATGGAGTTTGCGATAAAAGGTGATTTAAGGCTATGGCTCATGGCTGCTATGATTGCTTACACTTTTTTACGTAGGCCTAACACCCAACCTTCATGGACGACGTTCGATTTAATTGTGCGCCAGTGTGATATGAAAAGTACACATACTTCACCTGCACCAGAGGTCCACAGATAATCAGATTGTTTACCCCTGCATCGTACATTTCGCCTGTCACATTTTGTCATAGGCATTCCGAGGCACTAATTCGTACGAGTTTTGTCAGTGATAAGAATAGCGACCAAGATTGTGGAACCGAAATTGGTGCGACATGTAATTATACACTGCAGCTACATGAACATTTATCTGCCCGTATTCCCTGTTTGGACATAGAAAGTTCAGTGGCATTCCGAACGTTTTTTTCATTTTGTATAAGCGGAATGTTATCATACACGGAGCTATATACTACACACCACCATTATAGGAAAAAAGAAATGGTGAAAGGAAAATATAGTATAATGTGATCATAGTCTTACCCTCACTACAAAAATATTTGTTTAAATCTGTTCGATAGGAACAAATTTTGGAAAGCGGTGGAAGAACTACAGTATACAGTATTTATTTCGTGTATTTGGTTCACAAGGTGTACCGGCAGGCGGCGCTGTAACCGTTAATAGCTCAATGTGTCTTTCACACCGTCGAAAATAAACTAAGGTTGGCGCTGTCTGTCCTCGCATCAGAAATTGCACTTAACACTGATTGGCGATTTGTTCACGTGATAGCGGTTTCGTATGCTGGAACTCCCTGTGAACCAAAAGCAGGAACTAAAAAACTACAGTAATCCTTCAATTCTTCACCAAAATGTTTTCCTTGAACTGTAATTATTTTTAAAATTAATTTTTGTTAAAAGTGTGAGGGCTTCGTGTTCACCCTGTATATGAATCAAATTCGGATTTTTATTTCAGTAGTTTCAGGACGATAATTTGGTTCGTTTTAAACCAATTTCGTATTTTGCTCCGTTTTACCAATCCTCAGTTTCTTAAAAGCAGTTTTTACTAATTGGTGTTCCTTCTATTTAGTTTCAAGGGATGTTGTTATTCGTTTATGCAAAACGAAAGATAATAAGATAGATGTTTGAAGCAAGGTACATAAGCTCATGCATTTCCCTGATCGCTGTTTTTATTCTCCCTTAAGGCAAATTTTTAAAATGTTTATTTTAGTATAAAGACACCACGGAGAACTGCAGTGCGTGTACGTTTCGCCAAGTTTGCTCCCACAAGCAATAATATTGAACCAATTTGCTTTGAACAAGGGTGTCTTAGTTCAGCTCATTCTAGCGTTTAGTAGGCAATAAACAGGAATCGGATGCGAAATTCTTAAGCAATCTTTGTTCAAAAATATGATCATAAACAGTGCTAAAATTTAAATATCGACGTTCTGATTTAATTCACAGTACATAATTTAGAGAATATAGGCTTTTGGGATCGGATCTGTGTTTGATGGAGCGATTTGTTTTTACTCTTCCTTGAAGAGAAGCTATAATCTTGAAAATATATCAGCATGTCCTTCGCGGTTATGAGATGATGGAAAAAAAAATAAATTACCGTAAATTGAAATGCTATCCAGTGGATTTTCTCGCAGAACGTATACACCCTATGTTGTTTTTCTGAAAGTAAATCCAAGCGGAAAACCCAAATGGTCTAAGTTTGCCTCGTAAATTTGGATGTTACGTCTTCACAGCTTTACAGATAAAATGCCTTAACCAATAAAATTCTTCCTCAGTGGAGAAATTTAACAGGAAGGAAGAGTTCGTATGCCGCCTTCCCCGAAAAAAAGGTATTTGTTTTCCGCAAAGCAGAAGAGGCAATGTGGTCACCCATTTTCTTTTAGTAGTTCAGCCTTATAGCCCCTATACACGGTATAACAGACCATAAGTCAGTCAAACATAGGTTGAAGTGGGTTTGGATTTAATGGCGCTCGAGTCAGTTAAAGTTGTTAGATGGTCTCGGATATACTTTAACAGCATTGGCCAAGCAGAAAATCAAAATGGTAGCCGTTACATGCTGTTAAAATTCCCATAGAATCCTATTTATATTTCCAGGGTTCTGAGTTTCTGTTTTTCTTCCTCGACTTACTGTATTTCAGTTTGCATGCATTGTTGATTGTGCGAGTTCAACTCTGAACTCGAGGTCATACTCAATGATAATGATCATGCTCATTGTCATGGAAACTCCGTCGATCTTAAGATAGAGCTATTCTTAGTTTTGGATAAAAACGAACCCAGTTTATTTCTCGGATTAAACGCGCTGCATCGCCATAAAGATTCTTTAAATTGATTTTTTGTCCATTAAATACTCATTATTTAAAGGAACAATTTTTATAGCATTTGCATTAGCGTTATTCACCTCTAGCTTTTATACCCATTTCGATAAATTCTTGTATATACGCCCTTTTTCTTCTCTGTCTATCCCCTGAAGGGAGTAATTAATTTTTTTTTCTTATTTCTCGAGTCTATAGTAATGTCATTTAACCACATGCAACTTTCAAAATGTAAGCTCCGCTATCATAATTAAATATTTGAAATGGCAGTGCCATGGCCTGTAGAGGGACTCTGCTCGGTTCTCATTTTCAGACTCATTTGCTCGAGCTTTTTTCTCTTTTCAGGGTGTCCCGATTAATAATAAAGCCCAGGTGCTCTTCCGAATTGAGAATTATTTTAATCATCTCTCGCTCTTAGTTTGACGAAGTCCTTTACGGATCTTGGTTGGAACGTTTCTAAGAGTTCTTAGATTAACTCTTTAAGCACACTTGCTTTCCATCAGCAATCGTTTTATGAATAGCGCATTAACCGTATGGAGTCTAGCCCTCTTATTGAAATATCCGATGGGTTATGCAGTATTTCTTTGGCTTTGGAATTCATAGGCGAACAATTAAATCATTTTTGCTATTCACGAACGCGTCCTTTAAATATGCAAATTTCTTAGTGCCTACATGTATATCGAAAGGTAATTTAGTGTCCTCGTGGCCCAGATGCGGTATTTCCCTGAGGGGCATTTCGATTGGTTTTAGCGTTCCTAGGTGCAGTTGTAATTAATTTTAGTCATTGAGAAACGCTCGTGTGTTTATTTACACCCAAGGGGTATCTGACTAATGGCAGCGCCGAAGATGGCCAATTACGTCATTGTAGTTCATCTACTCCACCTGACATCGAGAATCTGTAAAGATCTGCGCAATATCCCTTATTGGATGGCTTAGCCAACTCGGTATAGTTTCGAGAGCTAGGGGAACACTTTTTCTACTCAGATCTGTAACTTAGGCTGACGTCTTTATTGCTGATCAATTACATCTTAAAACTGAGGTCATTCTTACCTATAGGCAGTACGTACACTGTATTTAATAACAAGGAGCTTGCTTAGCCACATTTTTGAGGTTAGGCAATTATATTACTGTACTTGCTGTAAAAATTGAAAAGAAGCGACACCATCATCATTGTTAAATTAAATTCCTTGTACATGTAGATTAAGGCTATTCTTAAAATTCCAAATGTTTCATTCGGTTTTGCATGTGTAAACTCATTAGTTTAACAATTGACAAAACACTTTCGTATACCTGTACTCTTATTCAGGAAACAGCTTAAAAGGTTAACGACAGATTTGAAAATACAGTATTCCTAGTTTGCCTATATTTTACATTTTAGTTTTATTGACATACATGTATATTCAATCCATTTCAATTGAAAATCCAACTATCAGCAAGTGTATAAGACGTGGGAGAAGAGTGTAATCCATCAAACCGGATTTTCAAAAAGTTTACTTCAGCCATGAATGGTATTTCATGGGCCCATCCATGTCTTTTTTAACTAAAACTTAATTAAATTTTAACCATCTTTCAAGTTCCTTGCGAGATGACTGACGTATAAATGTATTTAAGAAAGACACTTTTAAGTTAATCGTCTTTTCCTTCGTGTTGAAATTAGTTTGCATAAATAAGTTTGAAATGTTCCAATGACATATATACAACTTAGCTAAAAGCATTTCTTGAGATTCGTTATCACTCACCTGTTTTGAACTGTTTTAGAAAATGTGTGCATATTTGATGATTCGCACTTCATCATTTTTCTAGGATAGTCCTGAGTACAGTGTCGAGCCGCGTATAAGGGCTTAATCTGTTAAATCTCAAAGGACCTTGCACTAATGTAGCTCTGCTCCATTTAAAATTGAGAAAATGGATGTTAGCTATAAACTTGGCACAGCATGTTATAATGTGATAAAATTCCCTGGTTAAATTTTAAGTGTGCTTTATTTTGTTCCTCGTTTCGATTAGCCATATTGTAACGCAGGTGCATGCAGAATTCAATGAAATTGAATTTCTTGTGGGGTGTTTATAATTTGGTCGCATAAGTGTATTTTCATTAGATTGTCTCTGGGTTCCATTAGTACATGTTTTTCGGCACTATGTCGCGCCTGGGCCTCTTAGCACGTCTTCGTGCCTGTTTTCTTTCCAATTTCAACCGCATTCACTTTTCCGTGCATTATCGTAAATACGATTAGACTAAGCAGAAGAAGCGTCCACACTGGAGCACTGAAGCAGACAGGCATTGCATCCATGATTGCACCGTTGCAGCCATGTTTGTTTGCTGATAACCCAGCAATTATATCCTTGTTAATTAAACTCTGGTTTGGATGAGTGACGTTTTGCATATTTAGTCGCATCAATATTTCAGTGACGTGTTCTCCTATCGGCTTCCACTAATCTTTCAAAGCTTGAAAAGGAGTTGCACTTATCTGCGTAGACAAAGTGCTTTGTACCCTCTGAGAGTTCGTCGAAAACTTGAAGTGCATTAAATCTAATGATAGGATGGTGGAAGAAGTAGAATTTACTTTGACATGTCTTAAAGATTGTCATAGAATATGTGGCATAGTGCAGCGGGCGAATTTGTCTCAGGGCTTTAACCTATCATCGCCATTTACTCCGCACTGACAACAGCCATCCGAAAATGTAAGTCACGAACATTGCTTCTGACATTAGTGCAGAGTTCAACTTATTCATCAAACTTTGCTATTCATCATTCAGAAATCTCGCGATTCCATGTTCATGCAAGATTGAAACTTTGGTCTTTGCTGGCTTACATTCATTTCAATTAATGCATGTAGAGGCATAGCAATTACAATGAAAATGTTTTTGTACGTTATTGTTTGCACTAATTAAATTCATTTTCAAAGCATGCGGTTTATGTACTTGCCAGAACATAATGATAAAAAAATAGCAAAATGACAAATTTAAAAAATGAACGAGCGCAATTTTGGGATTAGCCATATTCGCTTCATTACAATTTAATTAGGAATAGGATTTTTTTTCAAACAGATCGTCAATATTATAGGAACGTGTTATTTCGTTATATTCAGAAATCTTTTAACGATGCTCAAATTCTATTGAAATTTGAAACATAGGCTTATATATTGTATGAAAATAAAAATGAGCATGCTTACAAGTGATGATTCATACATATCCAAAGCAGACTTCCATTCTTCCATGAAGCCATTTGTTTCCTCGCATGAAACTGAGGGTTTGAGGCAGCAAATTAAAGTGTCTTCACTAAGCTGCAGACGTTTTCGAGATCCATCCAGTATCTTCTCTCATTTATTGCTATTCTTGCGCATCCATTGATTAATAGAGGCACGTACATGTAGCTCGTGATCTCTTCATCAAAACTTTGTACACTTTCAACTTGATTAATTCTACCCCATTTAGATCGGAACTTATTCAATTAAATCTGTACTCTAGATGTCTGCAGTATTGAACTTTTGATTCAAATCCCATTAAGCATGTTTTCAAGATCAATAAGTTCATTTAAACCGCTTCTTTCCATTGGGAGAGCTTTATAAACGATATCGGCTTCAGGATTTTCAACGGAACGTATTCCAACTGGAAAATTAGTCAGTTTTTCTACTAATGTACTTCGACGCATCACTTTGTGTGTGCCCAACTGAAGACGATTGCTGAAAAAAATATTGATCAAACTTTAGATAGTGGCTAAGTTTTTGGCTTAATTGAATTGACATTGGCTCAACAATTTGTTCTGAATGGAAAAAGTTGTTTGCTAAGAACGGATTATGGAAAAATTTCACATAATTTGTTTTTTGAATATAGACTGCGTAAAATCCTTCTGTCTTTTTTGCCTTATTTAATCATTCTCATTATCCAGATCAAGGCAATATAAAAATGCGCACTAGGGGATCTACATGTATGCATTGCATGATTAATTAAAAAGTCTCAAATAATGTACGCAAAATAGATAGTTTTCTCTTCCTCATTGCCCTTTTATTCAATTTAAGGCCCCCGGTTTTTTTAACAAATTATGAAGCAGGCAATTTACTCTTTGGGGTTGAATGAATTACCCTTCCGTTAGGGTTAATAACCGTTTAATTATAAAAGCAGTATTTTAATGCGTAATTCTTTCTCCACCCAATGATTTTATCCCTCGGTAGCGCCTAAATGCTTTTTCTCACAGTTTTTTATACTCGTTTCGCTTCATCTTGTCTTATTCTTCCCCTAATTGCCAAGAGAGTTTAGTGCCTAATTTTAAGTATGGCATTTCTTTAACATTATACTCATTCGAGTGTCTTAAATACTGTACTGTATATCCGCTGGGCTATTTTACGATAACCTTCGTCTATAGATAATCTCCCGAATAGGTAATTTGCAATTGAACTGTTTTTGATTTATTAAAAATGCTGCCCCAGTCTCAATCCCGATGCGTCGAGAAAATTCATGTAAATGTACACGTATAGCGAATCTAAATCTTGGTCTGACACGAATTTCGTGATGGTTCTCTTAAGGTGTAAAGCTTTAGCAGGCCTGCGACTATCCAATGCGCTCTGTGCAATTAATGCATCAAGCCAAAAAGACGTTAATGCATGTAAATGTCATTTCTGCATATATAACCCTACTTAATAATGCAAATCGAATTTTATAACTTGTTCACTGAGGGACTGGAAGTAATTTATGTAATAATTTATTCAAATTAGTCTGTCACTAATTTTGTCTCAAATATGCAGGACAATTTGGCGTTTCTGCAGAAGCGTCACGACAACGAGAAGCAAATGAATTTTTAAGAGTGACAATGATTTATGCGTGCGGAAAACGGCGATATTGAATTATAATACTCGTATTCCCTTAATGCGATACGAGTTAACTTCTCGACAAGGCCCCAGAACGATTTGTCTATAATGAACGCTTGTTATTATGTACGTTTTTAATTGCGTTTTTTTCTTTTCTTTTTAGGTAAGTACCATTTCCGCCCATTGAATTTTTCATCAGCATGGGCGTATGACTGTATGCCTATCAGTTTCAGGTATGTGTGTAGAACACCAGTATTCAATGCCCCCACAGGGAGCTAATTGAACAGATTATAAAAAACCTCGTGCATGTGTGAAATAGTTGACACTTTTAAGGTCTTCACCATCACATCATAACTTATTTAAATTGCCATGCTATGTCTATATGCATGTTTTCGCTAACTCGAGCATACTTTAATATCACTGCCTTCATATCCTGTTGGGATTTTGCGTGCTAATGCAGTTTTTGCGCCAGTGAGTCATATTTACTTTTGTACCGATGTCAGGCGCATCTGTTTCACAATGGGCACTGTATAACAGTTGTCGATACAATTACTCGTTAATACTTCTAGTCTGTTGGACTTGCTGATATCCCTCTGTTTTCTTTTTTCTAAAATGGATAACCATCCTTTCGGACTTCGATCACATTATACTCCACTGTGTGCTTGAGAGGATCACCTATTGGACTGAAGGCTTTTGTTGTTGTTCACGTTGAACTGATAACGGTGCTTCAGTAATTCCGTAATTCGCATTTACAGATGCGCTAGGCAATGTTACTTAACCTGCCTGCTTCGTTCACTTTTAATTGAATGTGACAAAACACGGCAACGGATTAACTTCAGCTGCATGGAACGACCTGGGTGCCTAAGCTGACTTTTTTCTCCGTCTTCTTCTTGATCAAAGTTTCAGAAAAAGCTCGCGTAATTATGGCTTAATTTAAAACGCCAGTCTTGCGATTGGTAGAGAAAATTACCTGACTTTTTGTTTTTCGGGGTTGTCGAATTAAATTTCCTAGACTAGTTTTTACTTTTTTTTGGTTTTACGTACCGTACCTAAGGCTTTAGATGCGGATCTGAGCGAATGGTTTTGCAAGACGGATGGCACAAAGGCCCTCCTACCAATTTCTAATTACGTGCCGTCGAAGAATTTCAAATTTATTTTAATTAATTTCCAATTACCACTGAGAGATTTCTAGGGCCTTAATTTGGTTCGTCAAATTCATGTGGGTAAGTTAAACGAAAGTTTCTTGGCAAGGGAAATAGTTTTGCATCCCGTATAATCGTATTATCACTACCTAGAATATATCCGGGTTTTCCAGAGTTTGAATTTGCCGCGCAAATTTTACTTCATTCTAATATGATTCGTTGAATAGTCACGTGCTGGTGCACGATCAATCATGTGACAACCACGGCAATCGTAGAACGTGAGATTCCATGCAGGAAGACGTTCTACAATTGTATATATTGCAAAAAAACTTGCCAACTTTTCTATTATATAGCAATGTACAGTATCTCAAGTAATTAAGAGAACCGTTAGCAGCAGATAACATATTCAAAAAACAAGGAGTTCAAAATGTATTTTTCGTAAAAATCTGCATTTTTGACGTTTCTAAAATACGTTTAGCATTCCATGCATGGGTTCGATGACTAGTGGAAAATATGATTGTGCATAGGATTTTGATCAAGATAATATTTACATGTGCATCAAACAAACTGCATATGCATCCGAAGTTATACTTTTCTGATCGTAATTCAAATACTGTAATCTGTATTGGGCTATATTTTGTTACCTACTTGTCTGCTTGTCTGCTGCGTATATCGATATTTTTGACGACACATTTTCTTCAATTTTCACCTTTCTAATTTCTACTGTATATATGCATATTTCGTGATCGGTTAAGTCAAATTGATCACAAAAGTAATTAACGAGCATGCAGAAGGGGAATTAGCATACATTACACAGAAATTCTACAGACAATTAATGTTGGAAAATAAAAGCTATTTCATTAGATAACTGGCGATCAGACAACCATGATTCCCATTGACGCACGCATGTGGGCCACCATGAATGGCGAATATTGTTTTCACCAGCAAGTTTAAAAGATACAAAAGAATCGTCTCAAGTTGGGTAATCCCTAGTTTGCAAGTCAAAGTAAAGGATTGCACTTGTCTGTTGCGTGCTTTAAAGCGATTCTCTGGCTGCTTGAGTGCGTATGGGGCAAGGGAAGAAGCCTTTGCTCCATCAAGTGCCTTAACCACATGTTGCACCCCGATAAGCTCGGTGTCCGCATTTAAAATTCATGGTTGTGACAAGTCAAGCTGGCTGTTTATACACCAGTGGCTGTCATTTGTCATCTTTGCAAGGCAAATCAGCAGGGCTAAGGTTGCGGACGAGGACTGCTCTTGATTTATGAAGTGACGGCTTTCGGGCGTGGAAATGGCTTGAGCCGAGGATTTGGTTCGCACTGTTGCGTGCGGTGCAATATCCTTGCCCTGTTTTCTCATGCATATGGATCGGTATACAGAAACCTGGGCTTTTGGACCCGGGCCTGCTCGGACATCGTTTTGCATTTAATCGTGGGGCTATTTACGCTCCATGCCTCGCTGGCTTCTTGCTAAACTCTAATTATGGTGATTTTTCGACCACTGCTGCAACTCTTGGTCAAAACTTTGGTCGATGTCATCGTTGACAGTTTCGCTTTCCGGATTTGGAATGCAACGGATTGCGGCGTTGCTTTGTGTACTCCGTGATCGAGAGCCTCGACCTGCTTCCCTCAAACTTAATGTTTTATGCAGTTCTGAACGTTGGAATTACCTGCCATGGCAGCACTCTGATGCGATAGACGCTGGATCTTTCTAGATTTTTCAACTAGCAGAATTGATAGTTGTTTTTTACTGGACGGCACCAACAAACAGAAAAGTGCAAATCCGCTGGTTTTTATCGATACTTCATGCAGTAGGCCATGTGCGGGCGAAATAATAATGATCCGCTTGATGAACCACCCAACAGTCCTTTGTGGTGCTGATGGCATGGTCGAAACTGCGACTGTTAGAGCACTTCCATCTTTACCTGCAGAACGATATCAAATACAAGTTTTCCAAACAACAAAAAATCAAAATTATTGCGAGTAATGTGAAATTTCGATTATCCGTCAGGAGTCGGGATCGCCGGTGTGGCGGATATTCGAATAAACTGATAACGAAATACATGTACACCCTGTTCAGTGTACATGCATAGCATATGCACACCTTGGTTTATTTTTTTAAAAAGATAGTGCACTCTCCGAGTGCAAACCTTTAAAATTGTACTTTTATTTGTAAAAATACTTTGTTTTCCTTTAAAAAAACTTTCTTGTTTATTGACATGCTGACGGTTAACAGAGACTGACGGCTAAAGGAGTGCCTGATAGTCGAAGTTTCTCTGAATTTCAGTGGCAGACATTTAGCATAAGATTTATGGTCTGGTTGATATCGGTTAGTATTTGATTGATTTCTTCTATCAATATTAAAATTCCCAAGTTTGACACGTATAGTTTAATGCATCCATCTGCATGTCTTTAGTGAGGCTATTTCAGTGCAGAAAACGATTGAGTTGTAGTTTATTAATACGCTCGTACGTGTACAGTGTTAGTATTAGGGCACGGTTGAGGTTATGTAATGTGCAATGTTCGTGTAGTATAGTTTACGTGTATGTCTGATTTTTACTATTTAGGTTCTAATTAAGTTACCTGTATGCGAAGTTTTAATATAATCAATAGAAACCATGATAAAATGACATTATCCCAAATTTCGCGAACGTCTAATGAATAATTAATATTATATTAGCAACGTGAAAACTTATAAAGGACATTTAAAAGCAATTAGCCATACATGCGATTCACTGATGGAAGAGGAAAATTAGTATAAATGTACTGTATGTCACTTGGACGCACAAAGGAGATGCCGACTAGCCCAAGCCATTACCCAATAGCTTTTCCATAATTGCCTCTGCAGAGTTTATTGACCGAAATCATTTTTATGACCAGAAGACAAAATGGGTTTCCGTGAATCATGAAAAGCATGATGAAAGTTCTTTACATTTTTGGATACATGTACGTAGGAATTAATATTCGTGTACCTTTTCATGTTGCTGACTGTATACCACAAAATGCATATCTTATACAACTGTTATTTACCATAACATAATACGTGCTAAATTTAAAAAATGAGTTAGTGTCAATATAGTTATGCAGTAGAATTAACGTTAGGGAATATAATGAGATTGCATACATGAATACATGCTTTAACGGGGCATTTAGAAGTATTGCCGTCACTGATATCATTTACCATACTTGTTAACATTTGAAGTTTGGTGACGTATTTGGTAGAAAATTCGATTTACTTTACATTTTCCAAAACGGTATCATTTCGCCATTTTCTATTTGGGCAAGTTCTTCTCAATGCGATTTTACTTTTTGAGAAAAATATGACCTAAGTTTTTGCGTCGTGATTGAATCTTATTACAGAATTTGGTCCAACAGAAGTTGACCCGGGGCTTGTGCAGCCATCAATATCCCATTGCAGTTTTTTTAAACCCTTTACGAGGTTTTATTTTCACGATGGCATTTTTTAGTTGTTGGGGAAAATAGTTGTTGAAACAGTGCTGTATATCTTTTCGATGAAACGAAAGGGTTAATTGCATAATGCCCTTTTCCAACAAGAAAAGGTCATTCGCAGAAATTGATTTTTAGAAAAGGGTTTGAATGGATACTCTGTAATACTCCCTTCTCATTGATAATAAAATCTTTTCTATGAAGTCTGAATAGATGCTGTTGGCTGAAATGGCAACCCCAATATAGTATATAAACTCTTTTAGAGCAGGTATTGCCGGACCTTTGTATAGAATCGACTTAAAAATGAGTGCCTTGCTAGACGCACGTCTACGCTTTTTAGGAAATGCAATATAACATTGGCCCATATTCATGTACATGTTTTGCGGGATTGCGGACATTATTGCGTTGTTCAGTGGATTGCAGGCCCGTAGATTGTGAAGCACCTTAATCACGGCATTGATTTTTTGAAGGCAAATATGTAGGCAGAAGTCTGCAAATTGTCCTGGCTTTTTCCAACTTCTTGCTCTTTGGAAAAGACGAAGCAATGCAAGTGCCCCAGGGTTCAAGTGTATCGTGAAAAGAGAGAGCGTTCCCTGATTTTCTATTATACTTTCAGTAGTAATTGCTTTGCTTCTCTTGTTATATTTTCTATATTGGAGGGAATAAGCGCAAATAGGCTATGTGCGGCTTCCTATTTTTTAAGTATATGTGGTACGAACACCCAGCAGCGAAGGTGGACGCCAAATAGTGACCGTGAGCAATTTTTATGTCTCGCAATTGTGTTTTTTTCTTGTCCTGCGTAAGAGTCAATTTATTACACAACATTTTTGAACGAGCTGATGCCTTAACGATGACATATTTTCATTGCTTTCGTACTGAATGGTAAAACTTTTCTGCCTTAGAGTTTCTTTTAAATCTTTAATCAATTCATCATTCTCCCTGCTTTGCAATGTCTTCAGCATCTTCCATGAAAAAATAACAAAGACAACAACTAAATTTTTTCGGTAGTGAACAAGAAGCAGTGGATTTTTATTTAAAAAAAAAACGATACGTACTGTAAAAAACTGCACGTATTGTAAAGAAAATGTTTATTGTAAGCTTATGTAATAATATTGGTTCCAAATTAATTTTGAGTGATTCCGAAAAAACATTCAGAATTAGCAATATGCTTCAATTTCATCGTTGATATTCGTTCTGCTGTATAATTCTGTATGAATATATTCTAATTTGAATACAAACTATTGTGTTCATTTAAGATGAATAGCCCCTAATGAGCAAACGTTTTTCTGAAGAACTTTACTAAACACCTATGAATATTTTGCATCAAATCCTTTCATATTGCTGCTTCGCCTGTAGTTTATGTATCTGGTTTTTATTGAAATACGGATGCTCATCAACAGTGGAAAATAGGTTAGCAATTACTGATTTCATTCATTTCATACAATCTCTGCCGTTTTAACTTTTTTTTTCTAAATGACTGTGTGGGTTGAATGGGACGGAAAACTGTCTTACCGGGAATTTGAAATGAAAAGATTTTATGGAAATGTGTCTATAAAAGACCTGCGACTGAATCAGAACATGTTTAGGAGAATTTTAAATGAAATCTTCATTTGCATAGCAAGATAAAAAATGGAATTTGTTATTGGCGCAAAAAAATTGCATGCAGCTATCTATATATCTTTTTCGTAATTCGTAACAAAAATGTACAATGTTTATTATTTATGCAGTAGTTATTTTTGTCCTGTCCGTTTAGTTTCAGTACTGGACGTAATAATTTTAGCAGAAGTGTCTTATGCTAAATGTTACTTACATGTACATTTATCGAAATTTCTGGAGCTTTTAGAAGACTTGTTGTCTTTTCGTTTCAGAAAAACTCTTGATAGAAAAGTTTTGTCCTTTATAGTGTCTATATTTATTCTATGTGTACATGATTTTTCCATTGAATTCCTCTGCGTGCTCAAGTTTAACTGCTGTTACGGTACATAGATCTGGGACATGCACATATACGGCATTCTTTTGTGTAGGGATCGACATCAGTCATAAGAAAAGCCTTCAAATAGGCCTAACACTTTTCATTTTTTCCAAGTTGAATCTTTAGAGAGAATACCATGTTTCTCTTTGTACAAACATTACAGCACTTAAGTTGAAAACCTCCTAGGGGTTTGACCACATGCATGTGGAGCCCAGAACATAGGTGAAGTCTAATTGAAACGGTGGATGCCTATTCGAAGTTATTAAACCCTTCTCGCTAAAAGATTGGTCCAAAAAATGTGATGCCATCAGCTTCTTCAACTATGGCTGTGTTCGAATAAATAGGACATTTTTATTTGTCATGCTGGACAACAATACATGTACAGCATATACAGTGCATGCACATGTAGGTGTCCATTGCTCGTGGGCTCATAGGTGGAAGTGGATTTTATTTAACAGTCCACATCATATTTTAAAAAAAATTCCTCATACATACTATTTTCAAAGTTAGATGGTACATGTATTTATCTGTAAGGATTGCAAGCTTAGCAAAGATTGAAATTTTTTAAAATCATCGACGAGTGTCATGATGATCACAAAATAAGCATAATTTGTCTCGCTTGGCGAATCTTTGTTTTAGTCGCCCAGTTTATTTAGAAGAAAGTGGTTACCCAGCTCACTCAGATCATGGCTGACTGACGTGATTTAATTCGCCACAGCGTTGACTGATTATCTGTCACCGAGTCTTTCAAGAAAAATTCATGGACATCGCAATTTAATGGCCAAGAATTTGCAGTTTGCGGTGCATGGCTGTGGTGAGAGGAATCGTCCCACTTGAGCGCTGACCATGCCTTGTCTTAGACGTGAGCAGGTTCAAATTAATAAAGTTTACGTCATTCATAAAAATATTATCTTCTCCAGCATGCTTCTGGTTATAACCGAGAAGCGATTATAACACATCGGGGGAAATTTTATGAACTATAAATTGACAGTATTCATGTATAGCCATGTTTGAAGGCTACATACTGTACATGCACAGTAACTCCATAGATTAATTCTGAGAGTAACTAATATTTCACAATCTTGCAATTAAAGTCACATTTGGAGTAAATGTTTTAAAAGCAGAAAATGTGTGCGAAATTCAGAGGAGGGAATTGTATATGCACGTAAATGTGCTGAGCAGAACACTGATTTTCCAAATTAATCGTCTGTATTCCGGTGTGCTGAATTCAGCGTTGAAAATACAAAACATGCATGTAAATAGGATTGTTTGATGCATTTTTATTGAAACGGCAAATGACTCGTGTATTAGAATTACGTATTTTATGGGTAGATAACAGTCATTTATATTTACTGTCATTTTTATTGCATCCTAACCTTGTCATGTTGTTAACAGTATTTTGAAACATAAAATCCACCATTAAATGTAGTTCACTGACATCTTTAGCTGTTTGGCAGCAAATAAATGTCAAATAACATGCTGTTCGCATTTTAAATTCAGAAAAGAAAATGTTATGCATTCTTGAAATTTGGCATCCATTAAGCGTTCCAAGGCGACTTATGGAAGCGAGGAGACGATTTAAAAGGAAAACGAAAGTGAATCCATTTCCTGTTTCAAACACACTCTATTGTAAATAAAGCGCACTAAACTTGGTCTGCGGCGTTTGAGTGAGATTCTTGTGCTAAAACTTCACTTAGACTTGGTTGGATACATGTAGCAGGAGCGATTTTTTGCTTTGTCCAGTTCACTAACTTTAGAATGTTTAAACAAATTACCGATGAACGTGTACATGTACATTAACGTTTTCCAAAATTCACCAAATGATTTATGCTTTGCTTCTGCGGGGCACCGGAAATGAGGAAGGCGTATGTTATTTTGCCTGTCCGAGTCTCACCATTTTGAATCTTTGTTTGGCAAAAATTATTCTTCGTACTTGGAAATGGAAATAAAACGAAAAAAGTGAAATTAAAAGGACATCATCCTTAAAAAGGTAAATGCATATTATCCTTAAATGATGCATTTGAGTAGTTGCATTTTTTAAAACAGAAGAAACGTAATAAATGTGAGGTTATTGCTTTCTTTTCATTTTAGCTTCGTAATGCCTTCCAAACATATTGATTAAATGCATGAAACAAAATTTATTCCTACCAATATTGGTACTCTTTTTGATAACTATTTTAATATTGCCTTAAACATTATCTGGATATATACGAGCATATTAAATTTTCGTTTTATTTGAAGTCAACATGATTTATTAATAACGGCGATTAAAGGTTTATGCAATAATATTTAAATTGAAACTTGGAAAATATGGAGGAAAGAACTTTTCACATCTGGGCTAGTTGACATATAAACAGGACGTGGTGATGGAAGATTAACCAGACGTTATTTCCAAGAATTATTTCTTCTCTAGAATTTCCATTTACTTCTATTTTGCGGATAACATGGCCAGTAGTAACGCTTCATATTTTTTATTCTGGCGAGCCTTTATCACTCCTGACATATAAGGCGTTTTCCTGTTCAAGTTGTCTTCTTCCGCCACTTAAACATTGACTTTTTCTGGTTCCTTCGTCGGAGACCCGTCACCCTGTCAAACTTTTCCAACCCTATTGTGCATTTATCGATTTTCCACATTCGAGTGTAAACGGACGCGCATGACCCATTATTACTTCTTGCCAAGGAATATGCGACGCGACGTACATTTGACCTCTGGTGCGATTTTTTTATCGCGATGAATGTCGATCAAGTTTTATGGAAAATATGGCTGCCAATGCGAGGGATGCGAATGTGTTGTTAAATATATTATAGATATTATTTTCTTTGTTTTTGGGCCCTCATAAAAACGTTACTGCCGCCTGTTGTTGCACCTCGGTGGACAAATCTGATACTCAACATTTCCGTTTTGTGCGTAATACGGAGAAATTGTTAGCAATGCTCTCAGTCACATGGGGAATAGACATGGCGATGTGACCAGCCCTCATCGGAAAAGTAATAAGAAACAAATAAGCATTTTTCATTGTTTTTGCCTTCGCACTCTCCTCGAGAAACCCTCAACGCACAATTGATTGTTTCGGTGAGAAATGTTTTTATTTCACTTTTTATGTGTAGTAAATGCTGGGTTCATTTCACTTTCTGACAAATAAAAAAGCTAGTCATTGCGTCCCGTGAAACGGAATGTCCAGAATAAATGTCAGAAGTTAAATAAAACCGCATTACTTGATTTCTTCCATATGCCGGGCCTTTCTGTTTTATATATAAAATTCTGCCTCTCTTTGCACCTGCTTAACCTCGAGAAATTCGGTGCAGTCTCCAGGGCGTCATCAATGAGAGAAGTCGTTTTTAAGAATGACATTCGAGCGACATATTCATTCCAGGTTTTTTTTTTCACCCCAATTTCGCCATGAAGCTAGTTGATTTTCCTTTTATGAGACAACTACTGTTTCCAGCTGCGATATGAAGAATAATTATACAAGCAATCAATTGTTTGTTTAAAACAAGGACAAATCTCTCTCTCCACACTGCCTGGTATGGTGGTCGAGACAACTTTGCGTTCATGCGGTATTAAGCGAATCCATGCTAACAGGTATAAATCGGTCAAAAACGCATTCTGGAGCCAGCAATAAATGCAGCAAGTGTCCTTTCCCATTCCGCATGCAATTGCCAAGCGCAAATGGCCTGTAGATGGCAGTTTTTGCGATATGTATGCATATGCTGTTCAAACTGGTGCTTAGCAGGATGGCAGAAACCGCGCGCATATACCGCCACATTTTCTCATAGATCTTTCCAAACTTAATATTGCTTTCACGACCATACCATAGGGGTGATCATAAAATGAAAATGGCTCCACTTTATGCATTGCAAAAGGAAAAGGTCATTTGCATCCATGGAAAAAAAATCATTAAAATGGCACCGTTTTCTCGAAAACCTCAAATCACTGCCCATGCATCGTGCATTGCAAGAGCAATCTGGAGTGGTGTATTGATGCTAATTTTAGCAGAGCACCATTCTTGTAACATGCAATCTCAACAATAGATTTGTTATATTTATTGAATATTTTAGAAGTAAACTCGCCTCACAATTGTTTTACAAAAATCGTAGTACATGCATGATGTTCATGTCGATGTTGTAAAGCACAACTGTTGTGCGTCCATTTTCTACAATTGTTTAGAATGGCCTATAATATTTCGTTTCCTCTTCGTGATCTCGTCTGGAGATATACAGTGTATTTGTGCTCAAAAATTGTCAGACAAGGGTTAAATATCGTTAACAATAAAGGCATACTGTACATTGTGTGTATAACGATTTTGTAGATTGAAAAGGATTGAATTTTATCTTCATTCCCAATATCGTTGTACGACCTACACTGTATATTTGTGCCCATGTGTGACCTATGTATTGCAGAATACAGGTTTACCCTGATTATGTTAAAAAATGGACATACACTATTTGTGCAGCCATTTATGTATTCCATGAATAGCCTGCATAGCCTATTTGTAATTTATTATAGTCAATGTAATTTTAGCATCTCTATTATAATGCTGGAAGTATGCTGGCAACGGCATATCAAAGCTCAGATTATAACTTATCAAATGCGTTGTTGGTAGGTTTCATGCTAAGCCTATTGATCTTAATATAGTCTTTGAAAATATCGTTGTCGAACTGCTAATAACCTCCTTTGAAATTAGATACGCAATATACTAATAGATGCCCGCAGCATCTGTCCTTAGGTCCTTTTTTAGAGGATTAATGTTTTTCCGAAATTGAAAGGCGGAGTTCTTGTTGACCAAAACAGTATGCAAATAAAAGCGGCCTAATCCCACTTTAATTAAGAAAAAGCTCCCTTTTCCATGAGCCATCTCAACCCTCTGCAATGTTTGTCATTAAACCGCGCTTTTAAGTAGGTTTCATCGATTTGCTAAATAGGGGGAGGGGAAAAGTCAGAAAGGGGTGAACATGATATGTAGGCCCTTATGCATAATGCATACATACCTCGCAATAATCTGTTTAACATGTGACATGACTGCCAAGATGCGCCATTATTTCCAGCTGCCACTAAAATGCATTGTTTATATTCATCCAGGATTATTGTTATGAAAAATGTTTATAAATTCTAAGCTTTCTTATATTTTTTTATTTCGGTTGGGTCATTGGAATAAAAATTTGTTTATCTCGGAGGTTTGCACGCATAGGCTGGGTGAGATTTTCCTCCAAGTCCAAGACTATAAAAATGCTGTTAAAATGTATATGGTCTCTACGTGAGTTGTTTTGAAATGTCGGGCAAGGGCTGATAAGGATAGGACGGAATACGTTGTTATTTTTACACGAACTGCCTATAAAACAGGAAATAAACATGGAGGATTCCCAAATATATTTCTGGGATTAATCAAACTGTCAATCCGTAACTAAGACAGTTTTCTTATCAAACTTCAGCGAGTTTATATTAGAATGTGACAAGCTGGAAGATATCACCTTGGCTGACAGGAATTGAATTTTGATGTAGCTTATGTAGAGATTTGCTTGACGTTTTCTTAATTGAGCTTTCAAAACGTATTTTGCATTTATATGCGACAGTTCAATTAAAATCCATGCTGTTTCCAATTCAGGTGAAACTGAGATAAACACTTTTTTTCCTGGAATACAGTAGGCTACGGTCATTAATTGGCAAAAGGGATGTCGAGATATATACTATACATTATGTCCTTCGATATGGCAGATGCATTATATTGTTAGTGGCGATGTGAGAGCAAACTATTTATATTAATCATATGCCCATAATTAATAATTGAATGAGTGCCCTAGAATTGTTAACAAAGCTTTTTTGGATGACAATCGGGACAATTCTTAATCGGGAACATCGCCTTTAACTACTTTATGCTTTATTGCTGTAATAAATATTTTTTTGGTCTCAAATGCTGTCGTCTGTATGCTAAATTTTTGGGAAATCCATGCGCCATTATTGAATAAACCTCCACATTAACGTCACAGCCATATTCTCATCGATGCGTATCTCTCCCATATTGAAGCTTTGATTGACGGGTTTTTGACGTTGACATAAATCTCAATATTGCCAAGCTGTTTTCTATACACGGTAGCATCTGTGGGTGCTTTAATAGGATGATAAAATTTGTCCAACATCCGAGCAGTCACAGCCTGTTCGCCGCATACGGTTGAAAGAAACTCCTGCAGTATGAGCAAATTTCTGATCTTGTTACGAAATGGCCTGTCCTAAATTGTCCTTTCCGGCTATGTCCACGCTATACTTGATTAAACCATCAAAAAACTGTTTATGCGTATACTTAAACTTATTTCAATTATCCATGGAAAATGTTAGTTTATCAAGCGTTATACGTATGTACTTTAAAGTAACTTTAAAGTTGAGGACATTTAGTTTTAAAAGCTTCCCTTAGTTATTTTGACAAACTAACATGTTATGCAATCGATCAAATAGAATTTCTTCCATTTATTAAAAAATATCCTCTGTTATGCGTATTTGACCATCATCTCCTCAGTTCAATCGTAAGAATAATTTGCTGAAATTCCTCCACAAAGTTAAATAACTTGTTATCAATGTCCTTTTGAGCACCGAGCAGTGTCTCAATGCTCGTTTTATCTGTTAATCTCTATTAAGGTTAATTCTAATTTCAGCTCCTTGTTCGATTCACTTTCCCCTTTCAGAGGATACTTAATCGAATTTTCTCTTAGAGCAGATGTAGTTTTTTTAATAGCCCATTTCGGTTTTATAAATTCATACCTTTTTTGTCGTGTTGCTGTGTAAGCTGTCTTTGAAGCAACGTTAACGCCATGAAGTTTGTTACTAATCCAGTTTCAACATCGGAAGTTGTAAAAACTGAAAGGTCCGATCGCTGGTTTCGTATAAAGCTCGCTAATCCAATTCAACTAAAGCTGTTCGAGTTTCCAGTCGCAGTATTTTCGTACAAAGCACAGTAGCATGACTAATCCGGGTTTTTATCTACCTGCGTAATATGCAAATACTTTGATACTTACATCAAAATCCACTTTCTCACTCATTGCGATCAATATTATGGGGGTGTTCTTGCGAATCATGCACGGTGTCGCCATTCTTACTGCTTCACCAATGAGCATACCTTTTAATATTTTATAAGCATTTCATTTCGATCTCCCATGTAGACCTACTCCAAATTCAGTACATTTGCCTAAAATGAGGTACTTAACTTGCAAATTTTGGACCGCTGAATGAGATGCTCGAGTCTGTCCCAGTAATCAAAAGCCCCATACGTATAATTATATTTATTCATAGGGTGTACGCTAGCAGTTAGCATCAAAAAGATTTCAATTTGGGTCAGCATTTCTAAAAACTGCTTTTACGACGGTACCCCATACTGGCTTTGTTTTTGAGCTTTGTTCAAGATTGAGCCATTCGTGCCCTTACGTCTTCTCCATCTCTGCTCAAGTTTTCTTTTCGCTTTTGCAACATATCAATAAGCCTGCATGCAATCATGCCAGCCTTGTTTTCTTTCGAATTAACTGCTTGCAGCAGCGCATAAATTAAGTGAATTGCGTTAATTTCTCTCGCAAACTATAATTCCCTAATTAACTTTTCCATTGTCCATTGAGGAATAGTGGCTTTTATAAAGATGTGGTGGCTGCGTGAAACATGAGCAATTTCACTTGCAGCGGTTTCTTGAGTGGGGACATAACCCCATTATATTGTGCTAATGTTGGCATAGACTCTGGCTTTCAGTACATTCCTAAATACATGTACATTAGTATTTTTGTGCACTTAAAATGCACATTTTTTTCAGTACTTCAGTTTGAAAAGTAACACCACGCAAGCATACATTGAAATTTATTTTTCGGTTGAAATTCTACAACGTTATATTATTCAAATTATGTCGTAATTTTGCATTTTCCATTGGAATATGGATAGGTAATTTTTTTCTGAAACGCCACTCATGTTAAATTATTTACTTCAAATAACCTACGAGTCTCTGAAGCCTTTTCCTCGTCTATCGGGTTCATTTTTTTTACAATTAACTTCGAATTTTACCAGCTTTATGTGGAAATGCCATACATGTACTTTTTCTTACTTTGCCAGAAGCATCTGCTTGTTTGTTTGATCTCAATGCTTGATTGATACTGACAACGGTTGCAAGAAATGTTTCTTTGCTCAGACTTCGCTGGATCTTTGCAAAGTTCAATTTTCTCCGTCTTTTTGAAATAGCATTCGTGGTATAGCCTACTTTAATTAGTTTTTGTTGCTGTTCGCAATGAGCTGCCGCTGTTAATCAATGAAATCCAAACGGCATAGAAGTAAATTCTCTCTGGTGTATAAATATCTAAAGACTGGCGAAGACTGGCTGCAACCAGCATTCCTGTTTTAGTGAACAACTGCTGGATGTTGGAATGCCATATTTCGATGAAATCTTGATTAATGGAGAAGCAAACAATCGGTATAGTTCAACGATAAATTAAGAATGTCTGTTTGCTCGAGACCATATTTTGAGGCTAGTTAAATATTACATGGGATAGGCTACATTGAAGAACAGTGATTAAACTTTACGCTGCAGTACGTAATCTTGGGGAGAAAATACAACCTTGAGTAATCTAAATCGGAAATCTACAGTGTATTTGAACATATTTGTCATTTCTGACGAAAGCTCTAAAGTTTATAAAATCCAAGTTTTCAGAATGTGTGCACCTGCATATTTTCAATGAAAACGTTTTTTTTTTCGGTGAGTGATTTTTTAATATAAATTTTTATCGTTTAAATTAGGAACTCGTATTAATATTTCTGCACTAGTCCCCTACAACAATGAGTTGACACCCAAGTTATTGGATTGGAAAAAGTTTGTGCAATGAGGCGAGCTCAATTATATCTCATTAGTTACAGCTGCAATTAACAACTTTATCGTTTGTTTCCTGCAGACTCGCTCTGTCATTAATAGATGGGGATCCTCATTAAAATTTCCCTTTGTATTTCCAGCAATTGTTGAAGGGAATGGGAGGGTAGGCATATTTGCCATCCATATTAATCCTCGTTCGTGTGAACCGGTGAATTGCGAGAGTTAGCTCCCATATTTTGTTTGATGATGCTCAGCTCGATGAGAGCCCATGCTAATGAGTTCATAATGCAGAATGTGGATCAATTGCAGCAAACCAAGCTGAACGAACAATTATATAATGAAATGGCCATTTTCATTTTGCCATTTCATCAAATTATCCACCCTCTTGTAATATTTTGATGGCATTATAAACAAAGGCACAGAACAGTAGAATAATCCACATATGAGCAACGAACAGCCAATAAGCTTCCACCACTATGTTTTGGGAAATCACCGGCGGAGATGCCGGAGTTGTTGACACAACAATGTCTCTCCTGTATGCACTATGCCATCCTTTCTGAAAACCATTTGGCCTGTCATAACTTATTGCCAGTAGTTAAGCTGTACGGCTAATTTCGAGGTTAAAGATGACAGAAGGCGTATACTGTAATTGCATTGTTTGCAAGTTACTAAAAATGTAGTCGTAAAAATTGCAGAATTTCTTAATTTCACAAATAAAATTAGATCCCTGATGGACAATATTCTATTAACCCAGGCAACACCAACAAGAAGCAATTCTATCAGGCTTCATAGTTCTTATTAAGAATTGATGTAAATTTTATATCATGTTTTAAATTGTTAACGCGTGTTAAATAGTGTTTGCCCAGATTTATTTATCCGTTCCTTCGAAAGTCAGTCTTATATTGGTGTGGTAAGATTGAAATACTGTTAATGCCATTCTGATGGAACCGAAGAACGTCGATTGTCTTACAACTCATAAATTCACTGAGCGTAAGCTCAAAGCTCAATCTTTAAAAGAAGACGGGAATGACTTATTGTTTTTGTTCTCAAGACAACTTTACCTTAGTCGACTCTCGGTTCTTCCTCTGGAGGTTCACTATTTTCTAATAATTTCTATCTGCAGATCAATCATGATAGCCCCCTTACGAAACATTGCTTTCTCCTTATCTTTCTATTTCCTATGGCGCCTGCTTCGGGTGATTTATTCTTTTGGTGAAGTGAAGATTAATGAGCAGGGATCTGATCTTGCATGGGTATATCCCTTGGTTGGCCCGAAATTGCCAATTTCCAAAAACTGTTGCTGGTGTAGTCTACAGGTGTTTCTTCATTTACTATCAAAATTTCGTAACACCAAGAGTCAAATGATCGGAGAGGCCTAATTTCCAGGAGAAATGCCCGATATTCTAACATCTGTCCTGTTGTACGAATCCTGGTATGTAAAGGCTGGCTTGCAGACCACTATACAAAATCCATTTTTTTCAATGTCAGTTACATAACGATGGTAATTATTGAAAATAATTTATTTTTAGTAACATTGTTGCAGGACATCCTGATATATAATAATGTTATCTTTACTGTCTTTCCCTTTATATTACGTGTGCTTTAATATTTGTCTTTTATTCATTACAGCAATACCGTGTTTCTTATAAGAATTCATTTTCTGAAAGTCTTTGACCATGTTTGAATGGTGTACATGCATGTTGATGCCTAGTCGATACTGCATTACACATATACTTTCTTGTCCACCTCTCTGAATTACTTGACTTAGATCTTATGATGGAGTGGCCTCTAGAATCATTTTAGTTTTTATTTATTGTCTTCGTACCTAGCTGTAACCCACATCTGTGCCTGCTAAAAGTACTTTACTTGACCGTGGATCATAATTGTAGCTGAGGGGAATTTTGTAACATTTCCTTGGGATCAACTGATGATAATAAATGGCATAAGTTGAGGTTTCTGAATAAATAAATGTTGCATGAATTTAATCTTTGGGTGCAAACTTTGTCTAGAGAAATTATGCAAAAACTTTAATTAAACCTTAATGCCGACGTTTACATTATAATACATCCTAGACACGATTTAAATCCCAACTATTTTAATTAATTACGAGACAGATTATTACCTCATACACTAGGTTGGGAGACGTGAGCTAACGAGGTCTAACGATGAATAATTCAAATAATTCCGAAGAAGCAAAATCCTCTTAGTTTTTATAATATTCGCTTGGAAACGGTCGAGAGGTTGTATTGATTTTTCGATGCTGAGATAAATGTGAAAGTTTAGAAAAGATTGTTTAACATTCTCTTTTCATATGCACGGTAACGCGATTTGAATATTTATATAAAAACGCTGAATTTCCTATTGGCAATACGGTTTTCAAAGCAAGCAAAAAATAGAAAAGCGCAAAAAAACTATTTTTTTCAAAACCCAGATGGCTAATTAAAAAGCAAAATTCTGTCGTGCTTCATCTTTCCGTAAAATAAAATGAACTATTTAATATTTAGATAGAGTACAGATGATACCATCACGTATATAGAATAAGGAATTATGCTCATCTCGGTTATATTATTAGCCATGCAAGCGATTAATTAAACTTGAACAAGATTTTTCTTTTTCTTGCGCCAGAGAAAATTGAATGAAGAGGGGAAAGACAATTTTTTTTCTGCCTAATGGTAAAGTTTGCTCACACGAATATACAAAAGCCAAGTCAAATTTGCATGCATGAAAGTTAATCAAATTAAGTAAATGGCAAAATTGAAAATCTGCAACTTCTCATGCAGTCAGATTTTTTGGAAGATAGGATGCTAGCTGGTGCGACGTCCATTATGTATTCAAAGTAGGATTACTAAAGAGTGAAAGTAAACTAACTAGAAAATCAAGCTAAAATTATACACTCACCTCCCTTATTAGTATCGATTTTTTTAAGAAATGCAAAGAAAGCGTTTTTATAAAATGCAGTGCATGCCCTTAAAGCAAAATCGCTGATAAAAACTCAGCATAGAGACATGTACATATTTTCAATGTAAATGCATTCAACTAATCCTTATTTTATCAACTGGCTTTGAACGGTTCTCTGTAATTTTACAATATTTGCCAAAATCACATTTACAAACTGTACAATAAATTATACCAAAGACATTAAATTAGTAAACTTTATTGCATTATAGAATTTAAGAACCAAAATCGTTGCAATAACGTATACGGGAAAATTCGTAAGCCATTGGTTGAGGTTTTTCATAAGAAAGAAAGCTTAGTTCGTGGTGGGCAGACATACAACGAATATACATTGTACGTAAACGTTATCAATATGGATTTTGCGGAATGCTTTATAACAATATACAATTATCGCAGTGTTAGGTATACATTGAATCATGGAATATTTTTACCGAGTATCAAAATGAGCAGTATCACTTTCATATTTACATAATAAACTGTGCTGCACCCATTTCATTCATTGTACATCAAAGCTTTTGCAGTTTTGTGCAATTTGCCCATTTCCAGTTTTCAGTGTACGTGCCATGTCGTGAAAATGGCGGTTTTATATGAAACCCATTTATCATCGTCATGGCAATCCAGAGAGACCTCAGTGGCAGTTGCAGATTTTTTTCAGATAAAAAACGACAATCTCATCTTATGTCCTTCGTGCACTAAAAGTGGTCACAAAAAGCCAGATTTTTTTACTCATTATCCTGTTCACGAGTTGTAAGGCGATTACAAATAGGTAATATCGCCATAACTTTAAAATAAAGAAACATATTAATGGAATAGTGAAATAAAAATATTGATTTGCCAACTTAAGCAAAATGAAAAATAATTATAGTGAAATTGCGTGGTACTTATATTGTCAATGCTTTCCGCGTCTATCATTATGGGCTAAACTAATTATAATATATTCTGCAAACGTAAGATAGAAAGGTCACCCTATCTTGAAAATTCCATTAAACTATCAAAATTAAAGTTAGAAAAACTCATAACAAAATAGTAAATAACATTTTTGATGTTGGAACTATATCGTCCAAGAGAAAAAAATCTGAATCTAAAGAAAAATAATTTCCTTATCGTGTTCGTGTTCATAGGACGCGTGCAATGCTCGCGTGTATTTTTGCAACGAAGTCTATTTTAAATTAAATTCAAACTTTCTTCTAAAAAATGCAGTTTACCTCTTCCTGTGATGAGATTAGAAGAAGCCGTAGGAAAATCAATTTCATTTAAATACGATTCCTCCAGATCTGTAAATGGATGTCATAAATAGTTGCCTGCTACTGCGACTGAATGCTTTTATATGCACGCACGTATATATTTTACATTTGAGCCTATATATATTTCTAAACTAGAAACATGCAATTTTGTTATTGGTACTACAGTTGCATATAGGCGCGCACTAGTCTTCCAACTGACATTTCTTCCTTTCCTCGTACCTATGAAAAGTAACATTGATTTTCTGTCATTTGCACTATCGTGTTGACGATTTCGTTATACTCGCGAGCTATTACAATATTCAAACAGAAAGGTAGCGACTTAATTTTATACAAAGGTAGTCAAACATTTTCACTCTGAATAACATTTTCCCTTTGCCTTTCATTTCTTCGGTGCTCTCCAGTCTGCTTTTCTGCTCATTCTTCCATTCGCTGCCTTTGGTTTTTTTGAATTTTTGTTTCGTACTAGGGGTGCGTTTTATGTAATTTCAAAAGAAATGAAAGCATTTCGAAAGCTAAAGTAAATTCAAATCATCCGTGAAAATATCCACGACGGAAAATTCTGCGGCGCAAAATCAACTGTTGAATTCGTTATTATTGTTAAGGAGGGAGAAAATTCGGTTTCACTCCCAGCAGTGGGTCTTTCGATTTAAGAGCAAATGCACGGGCTTTTGTTTTCCTAGCAATTTTACTGCTCTAGATTTGAGTTACCCGTTGGTTTCAAGCGGGCTTCATGCTATTATTATGGGGTGTTATTTAAAGGTATGCGGGCCCAATTTCATGCACTGCATAACGTGGAAAACACATCGTGGCTGTCGTGTGCGCAACATTGCCAGTTCCGTTTGCAGTTCCTGTATGCATTTAATGTATGCGGTATAAACCCGTGTTGAAATTTGAGTGCCCGAAGAAGTTACCTCACACAAATACCGATATAGGTGTATGTAAGGTATACTGTAAATGCTTGAAAACATCCACAAAAAATAGGTGATGTTTGCCACATTTTGCTGAAACGAGTTATTCTGTCGTGAATTTTTATTAACCAATGGGCATAGTCTGGCATCTTAAAAATAATGCTGATAAATTGATCGATATATTGTATAGATATTTCGGATGTACTTTATATGATGCTCTGCTCCGAGTGCAGAGAGCTGTCGTAGCTGTCGAAAATTATACTCATGCTTTTTTTTTTCGCTTTTATGTTTATTCTTAATTTAACCCAAGCAATTACATGTAGCTTGAAATCGTAAATTCTTTATTTAGCTGCCCAACCGCCAGGCAATCACTGCTAGCCTCCAAGCTGTTAGGGAAAGCTCACTTTCTCATTATGACGATGGAGCAAAGGGCAGCCGCAGCACTTTACAAACAGTACAGCCGATATATGCGCGTGAAACAAACAATTTGACGATAAACAAACTTTCTTTCAATCGGCGAAACAAATTAATGACAGTAATGAGAAATTTCGTCATTTTATAATGGACCATTGATGTAAATAATGGGTAGATATCGAAACAAAGTCCGTAAGAATTCGCTGAATGCTGTTCAAGTAACCCAATCACTTGTCCCGTTCTCTTTTAATTGTTTGCCTTCCTTAATTGAAAATTGATGCTTGTCGATTTTTGTATTCGTATGCACATTTTAATTTCATGCCATACTATACCTTCCTCTGAAATTAGAATGCTTTGCATATGAAGAAAACATGACGCCAACTCAGTTTTTCAGTATGTCCTTGGTAACGAATAATTCTTGTTTTTCCATCTGCTCTAGAATTTCCAACTGGCTTTTTAATGAGCTTTGTCATGTCGTAGAGGTAGGTTGATGGTTGGCCTACTTGTCTCAATAATTGGATATATAGGCAATATGCCTGCATGTATAAGCGGCGTTATGTGCCTCGCAGTAGAATATTGATTTCGTTGGCTGCTGTGCATCGAAGTTGCAACTAAAAATACGAAAAAAAAAATCGCTCTTGCTAAAAACGACAACAGGTTGGATGAATCCATTATAGAACAAAGGAACAGCGTTTCCTGAAGATGAGTATTAATGGATGGATTCATCAGGTTGCAGCGCTTGGCAACTCTATGAAATCCACCTCCAAAGTCAACATGTTGCTGAAATTTAAATGGAAAACATTTTAGACCAGGATTTGGTCAATACTCGATAGCGATATAATTTAGAAGTGACGCTATTGTGATTCCGTCATGTGGCAAATAGCTTTTGAAGTAATGCATCAGCTAGAGCCAGACTAGGCGGATGTATGTCTGAAACATTATTAGCTTTCTTTGCCGATAGATGGGGCCACAAATTGCTGATGAGGCCAACCATGGTGGAAGTTTCAAAAGTTGAAAACGTGCATTTTCAGTGTTTTACCTAGCATTTCATTCGAAAATGAAGATTTCAAAAGCAGACTTCATTGACGCACACGTGTATTTGGTAGGCATGTCTATAACACGAAGTATTTCACATCAACAATTGATTCCCCATATGCAAGTATGGTCTTGCACAGCTCTTGCACAATTCTTGCGCAAGCAGCTCTGAAAAAAAAACTTTCGGATGAACTCTATGAATAACAACTTCGGGAGGCATTTTCACATGCTGCGCTACAGCGAGTTTGGAATTTCGATAGACGTCAGAACATTATTATGTGAGCTGCGAGGCATCACTATGTAAACATGGAAGTTCAGTTGGCTTTCGAAAAATAATAAACGGTATTATAACGGCCCGAATATACTATTTGGGTCACTGCGTTTGAACTCGTTGCTCCTTGTGCGAAGGGAAGGAAGACTTTCTGGCCATTCTTGAGGCATCGGGCGTTTGATCAAAATCATTGCTCCAATAAAGGTGGAATATTCTTTCCCATCTCTATTGATTCCAACTTTGTGCCTGCCTTCATGATCAATATTAAAGATGGGCGAAGTAAGAATAAACATATGCACGTTATTTATAGAGACAACCGAAAGTGCATTTGTAATGTCTAGTAATGCCCTTTTGTTCTTTTAACGTAACCTGACAACCCAGCCCACAGGTGGATGGCGCCCCATTACACCGTAACCCTCTTTTATTGATTTTCAGCCTCTTGCGCAGCCCTAACACGCATGCACTTTGACGACACTGGGCTGTGTTTCTTTTCATAACAATGGTAACATTAAACGCCAGACTCCTTTGCATCCGAACATGGTCCTAATTAACATATTCAACAGTGCACTGCAGTGCTTGGCGAAATATACAGTACATAATTGGTAGTCTTTTCCCCGGCCATCTGGTGGCTACTTTGGAAAGTTTTCTTTCCGTAGTACAGGGCAACGAAACGTCGATTATCCGGCACCCGTTTAACCGTCGGTCTCTGTCAACCGACAGCATGTCAAGACCTATGAAAGTCAACGAAAGTTATTTTTTGAAAGGAAAACAAAGCATTTCATACACAAAACTAAAATTGTATTACGTGCACTCGTACAGAGCAGTTACCACCACTGTCTAAAACAATAAAAACTGATAGGCTTTTGTAAAAAGTAAATACAGGTATGCATTTACATGTATGTATCCCATTATAATCGATAATCGGATAATCGAAGTTTCACTGTATATTGAGTATAAGCGCGCTTTGAGCTGCATTAATTAGACCAATTATTTCATAATTTAATAACATAGTTGGTATGCATATACATGTATGTACACCAATAGCACTTTTTATATTTTAAATTGCAATACACTGCCGCTGTGCACTAAATTGGGTTCTTACTTTACACGGTTACCATGGCGAGCTGAAATTCATTGATCTATTACCAGCATTACCTGTCGGTTCTTTTGCTTTGTCTGCTTTTTCCTGTGGTATTCTATATTTGAGTTTCTTGAACATAAAGCTTGCATTAGTTGCCGCAGTAACACGCGGCGCTTAGCTACGCTTGTGTCAAAAAAGTTTGCAATAAAGTTTCCGATTATAGTATGGATTCAAGAATAACACTTCAAGTTCCAATGTAAATATAAAGGCTTTCTATCCGAGATCAATCTAACACTCGAGCATGTTGCATGTACTTGAAAGCAAGGTACATATACCGGTATCTTTCCTTTTTGAATCATAAAAGACAATTTATAGTTTTAGAAATGTTTAGCTGATAACTGCTTCCGATACCCACATTAAAATGTCCTTCGTCAGTAATGCCTCCGTTATGACATTTGATGCTTGATAACTATGCTGAAGCATTTGCCGACAAATTAAACGTCCCTTTAAAGTTTATCTATCGTATTGTAGGTTTATTTATTTATTAGTTTATCAGAGAAGTGGCTGTGGGGCATTCTTATGCTATTAGGTTACAATATATTGTTTGCTTTCGAAGTTGCATAAGTTCATTTTGTATATGCTATATACATGTACAGTACATGAAATACATGGGCTAGTAAAAGCTTTGAGGCCCTGAATACATTGGAAACTTGGTCGATACGGGAATACCAAAGTTCATTTAATTTACAGTTCATTTTTAACTAAAATTGGTTTCGGAGTGCCGTTGGCTGTTATTTCTCTTCATATTTGCAATATTATGCTTTCGGAAAGCCCGTAAGACATTTGCTGATTGAAATTTGGAAATTTTACATTGATTACACGCCAGGGTTTATGCTTTTGTGCATCCAATGCGACTGTGTCTGCTATTCCAACTATTTTGACGTTATGCAAATTCTATTTATCATGCTTCAATAGTATAATTAGACTTGTCATACATTTGGCAAACCAATTTCCATGCACAACTGATATCAGCAGAGGTAGTTTCACGACTGGTGGCCACTGATGTAAAGTGTAATGCGAAATTAAAGTTCCTATTACCATTGTAATTTTCAGATTCCATAAAGTGCTAAATCTGAGTCAAATATTCCTGGTTAGAGCAGACGTATTATTCCCAATCTGGAATTTACATTACACATACATGCTCATGTACTGTGTGTGCAGTTAATAATGTTAAGTGTTTTCTTTCTTTGACATCAAATCACATAGTCGAAGTTCTTCTCTCCAGCTATCCATTCAAATGACGTGTTCTCCCCATTGCGAGCTGGGAATCAGCCATCTCTTTCGTGTATCACATGAGCTGCTTTATGCGTGCTTTTGTCATATTTGTAATGTTAATGGTTTATCAATTGGCATTGCCATCCATCCCATTATCTCTGAGAGTGTATTTTGTAAAGTGCTGTTTACCACCTTTTCGGTCACGCACAGGTTAAGTTTTTTCAGGGCAGTATACGTGTTTTTGATGAACTGAATTGGGATAATTTCCTCCAGAACCATTTATCAAACAGACCTTCCCTAAATGTAATTTCCTATCTTATAAATACTTAAGAGCCGGCTACACATATAGTGACGTTCTGTGTCATGAGCCATGCACTGCCATTATAAATGGCATAGCCAATAATTGTCAAGAATTGTTGATGAACTTTTAAGATGCTGGCTTGTGTGCATGTCGCTTGTAAGGAAATACACTTGGCATTTCCACTTGATGGATTCATTTCCCAAATCCATTTTCACGCTAAATGTTTCACGCCTGCGTAGTCGTTGGAAAAAAGAATCCAGAAATACAAAACTTTTAAAAGCAAATTGAATGGGCTTATTACGCGTTTTAAAGAGCTTATGCAGTAAAAATACACCTAGAAGTCCTGAAAATTGTGCTCTAAATACTAAATAATGGTTTATGTCAGTCACCACAACCTCTCACCTTTACGTACATGTATATCAGAACAAATAAACGTCGGTAGTACCTGCTCCGAATTGTACTAGTGTGCAAGAATGACATCTATCCTAGATGTGGAAATTCATCCGTTTTATTACTTTATTTATGTTTAATTTAACCTAGCAATACAATTTCTGATTTACCTGACCTTTTCAACCAGGCAATCACTGCCAGCATACGAGGTGTTAGGAGAAGCACTCTTCGCATAATCTGTGCTGGGGCAGAGACTACAGCGAAGTTCGCTCATCAAAACAACATGTTGTAGAGCCAGTGATTTTCAGTTATACTTCAGCACATACTGTATATGAAAAATTCTATAGCTTGTCTACTTGTTTTTCTATACAAGGAACATTAAATGCCAGTATTCCATTCGTGCTAGCATGTTTATTAAGTATAAATCATCCGTGTGCTTGTCATCGAAATTTACATACGCTCGTATTTACCAAGCATCATTTGCATTAGCTGCCACACAGTAGTTCCTCTTTGTAGAATTTTATTCTTATTAAATTATCTGTATTGCCGATCTCAATTTTGATAATATCGCCAGATCAGTATAATTTAGTAAACATCATTCACACCATTGAATCGTCAATGCCTGAATGAAATTTAATTCGAATAGAAAATGCTTAATTGCATTTAAAAAAACCATTCGCAGCACGATACCTAAAAATTGTAGGGCTTTGTAAACTGTTGAAAAATTCCCAATTCGCAGTGCCCATAAAGTATGAATGATTGATAACTCTGAACCTACTTTTCACGCAATGCGGCGGATGCGCTGAAATAATGGAGGAGTTTCCAATTTGTAAATTCATTCGAATCAGAAGTTTAAATAATACTGTGGCTGCGGCGAAGGACAGTAAAAGTTATCGATGATAGCGAGATCAAATGTTGCGTTCGAAGTTGCGATTGCATTCGCACTGGCCTTCTTGAGCCCTGCGAAGCTAGGGTCATGAGGGGCCTCCATCCATCGGGTATGCCCATTGTATATGTAATGGTTTTAGCAGGTGAAATTCTTCGCCTTCTATTACCGTGCCTTTTGTTGCCACTAATTTCACGATAGAAGCTTACACGTAGGCCTCATTTAAGCGTGGTGCATTTAAGAGAAACATGGCTGTGGTGCCATTCTTAGACGCCTTGATCGATTGTTCGTTTGTCGACCTTTGTTTCCTTTCCTGACTTTTGCACAACACGCATTTGCTTGTGTTTTTAAAGATCAGTTTTTTTTTTCTTCTCGGAGTTAAGCTCATTGTCGTTGGCAGCGCATCACCAGTTTGCCTCTATGCGCCTTTGCTGACTTCTCCAGCACTCTGTTAATCTTTGCAGAAACTCCATGGAAGCTTGTGAACTATTGTGACGGAGACCCCCATTTTTCACACTCAACTATAACGCCTAAACCTTTAAAGAATTAGCTCCGCGAAAAGTTTCGAATCATTCAGACTTGTTGAAGTGTGCCCTTATTGCTTTTTGCCATGGTGCATTTAACGCCATCTAAACGTTTCTGTCATGGTGGTTTGCGCCTCTAAACAGCAATGTTGAAAGCAGATACAGCCGCCTAAAGCAATCATTTTTTGAACCGGGTTTTAACATTCACTTTCATATTTCACTATGCCAATTTTTCTGATTAAAAAGCTTCATATGTTTTCAAACTTGAATTTAAAACGTTAGCCAAATTAAACAGCATTCTGTGTAGCTCTTTGAAGAGCTAACCGAAGAAATTAGGCATGAAATAGTACTTCAATGATGGAATACATACATGGAAATAGATAAGTGTATTTTTTTAAATACTGTTAGTTCTGTTGTTCCTAAATTGTATGCATTATTGGACATTTTTGAAAATTGCTTTGAAAAAGTTGACTTTTGGGTTTGAAGATACTTTGTTTTCGTTTCAAAAAATAAGTTTAATATTTTTCTTGTTTCATGAAATCAAAGACGACATGCTGACGGTTAACAAAAACTGTTGGGTAAATTAGTGCCGAATAATCGAAGTTTCACTGCATAACGAAACGGGTAAAAACCTCACCTAAATTCATGGTATTTTTATATATCTGGAACGTGCCGTTCCACCATATTTATACTCGGTGGAACTCTGATAAGGCATATAGCTTAGCGATAAAGCAGCATCTCTATTGCCGATTTGAGTTATAGTATGTGCATAACGTACGTATATGTGCACTATAATTCCACTAGTGAAATTCGCCCTGTGTAAACAGTTTGTTTGTCGTCAAAAATGCAATCAAAATATTCTGCAGAAATTCCCAATACACATGTATTTCTTCCTCTTGGTTTACTTTTGCTTGTTTAAACTTCTTTCATTAAGCTGCATTTTATAGCGTTCTTTATTAGTTCCAAAACATGGTAGTTTGATGGTTGGTTTTACCCATTGCTTTGCATTAAAATTGGATTTTAAATGGCATCATGGCGAATGTAGTTCGTACTCGTTTCTATCAATGACTTTGATTTAGTCTGTGAAAAGCTGGATGAAAAGCCAATGGCTGTACTGTAGTTACGGTTTATGCTACTCTTTAAGATACGGTGAAGGCAATCACTCAGCACACTTTTGTATACGTGTAGTAAACATTTTATGGGCCTCCTAGGCTCCTACATTTCGTCTTCTTGCAATTTTGGATTTTTTTCGACGCCTGTGATATAGGCTGCAAGTATTCCCATCATGCACATTTCATGGATATCTCTTCCAAGTTTGAAGTTAACCGGTCATTTTAGGCAATATTTAACATGCAGTTTATCTCTATGACCACATTCTAAGAGTACTTCAGACTAAGGATTTACTCATCATCTAACTGGATCACGATCTTTCAAGCTTTTATCTTCTGCAATATTTTAACACGCAACTGGTTTTACTCCGAATAGGGAGGCGGTTTTTTTTCTCAGTCGTGGCGTAGGCATATTGAGACCGTTCAAACTTCTTGATTTAATAACATTGGCCTAATGCTTCCATCTTAAATGATAGATGCACTTGGCCATGCGTTTACATTGCATTGCAATATTGGCTGTATAGGGCTTTCAATGCGCAAATATCTGATGCGTGCTAATGATTTTAATGATTGAATATACAAGTACACACGTATGAACGCTTATAAATTTTCATATGCTCTGACTAATTTGAAATTGATTGATGGTGCTTCAGGGTGACGATTCAAATTAGATTAGGTTTAGACGGTTTAAGCGAAAATTCGTGATTCACACTAATGCCTCTTCGGCAGATGAACGACGAGCTTGCATTTCTTGGAGTTGGCCGGAGTACATCTAAATTCATCCTCGAAATTTTTAATGCGCATCAGCTTCTTCAAATTATTAAATTATTCATTGCTGACATTGGTAATTATGACTCCACCTCTTTTTGTGGAAATGTATGTTGGAAGATAGCCTTTGCTCATTCTGGCTTGCTCATGATACATATTTATGAAATCTCGTTTTTGAAAGCTAGCTGCTCAATTTTGTATGCCTTAAAGAGGTAATAATTATTTTCATCTATGTAGGGTATATAATCTTAACTTATGTGCACATACAGAGATATGGGAAACGTTTTCTATTTATTGTCCAATTTAGAAGAATGCAATGTACATGTATAATGTAGAATTATGATTTCAATAACTGTGCCTTATTTAAAGCAATTAAAAATACCAAAATGTAAATTAAAGCACGACATGTGCATGTGAAATTTGTTCAATCCTTTCCTTTCGAAACTTGTGCAATAGACTATAATTTGCAATGCAAGCCAGGTTTACCCACATTGAATAAAATCGACTTCTCTCAGTATAGTATTTGTAGCGAATTGATGGTTTAGCAAACATTGCTGCGACATAATAGGCCGAATTCTATACATATAGAAATGTGTTTAGCATTGCTAATGACATGGCTACTAGGACATGGAACGTATTATGCCTCAGTCTTTGTGCGGGTGTACATGTACATGTATATGGCACCTAAGAGTATCAATCGATGCGATTCTGTAACAAAAGTGTTGGTAATGGCTTGTTTGTATTAATGACACGAAACAAAATTTGGTTTTTATATAAAAGCTGCGAAGAACGTGTTTCAATTTAGTCGGCTCGTGTGCTGCATACTGCACTGGAATGACCCATGAAAACACGTTTTCAAACTTTTATTTCCCTCCATAAAACTAATGTCCTTTCTCAAAAGCAGAGAGTTGGGCAATTTAATTATAATGAATTTGGACGATTACACAGTTTTACAGGAACATTCGGCTACTTAACATAACCATATTTCCTTCGACTCTGGCTTCCCTTTATAACTTTAGCAATTTTGGGATTTTAATGAGAACTTTAGTCTGGGGATAATCGCATAATGACTTAGCTCGTTAAACTATGCCAGCTTATAGATTACAGATTTTTTAATAAAAAATTCATTATTGTGGTGACAATTAATGCATTGATTGCGCGAAGCAGCGTGCATAACCTAGCCATTTTTACGTCAAATTGACCCGAAATGTGCTCGTAAAGGTTGCATAAAGCAATTAGTAACATGAGAGATACTTGGCGTAATTTAAGATTGGTTATATCACATTTTCATGGCAAGAGGGTCGTATGGGGCTAGTCTTGTTGTCATGCAAAATAGCACAATATAAGGCGATATTGGCATAAAAGCATTACATTTTTTCTATAGTGAAATATGTTCTGGTTTAATTTCATTTTAATTTCAATTGTGATTGCATTCTTCTCGTTCTGTAAACAACGATGGCAAATATTCACCTATATACTGTAGAAAAATAATTTTAATCAGAATTCATTTCACTGTAAGGTACAGTAGGATGTTTATTTCGAGTCCTAGATTTCTCTTATCAGGCCTTTTGAAGCTGAGAGTCGTTGCAAATAAATAATTCATTATTTGCTATAGGCTCAAATTGCGTGTCAGTTTGAATTAAACCTGCATCCGGTTGCATCTCTCCTCGTTCTCGTAAGACTCGTTTTGAGTCATGTTCGAGGCTCTTGTTTGCAGCAAATCCTGTCTTGAAAATAGTCGTGACGCCCCACCCTCCATCATAGTCTTTGAGACAAGTGAACCTTATTTGACGTTGTCTTGGTTTTAATTGTTTCCCACTGTTCTTGCTGCATTAATGCGCGCATCGCATGATCAAGATTAATAATGCATGTGACACCCACTTCGTATTTATATTCGAATGATTGCATGGTGGGTACCAACAGGTGTATTTTAGATGCCACTTCATGCCGCATATTATGAACCAAGACTTCGCATAAACTCGTAGAGGGTAGAATTTATAACAGGGCGAAGATGGACCCTACTTTCTCTTCTACGAGAAATATGAATAAATCCTAGTCAAAGACGTTCATCACCCAACCTCCTTCTTGAAGAACCAACCCCCTTGCTTTGTCCACTTGGGCTTATGTTTACATGTATATCATCCGTCACTTCTAGGAAGAAGAGCTGCTCGTTAGAGGATCTCTAAGAGATGGTGGGGGTCGATAACGCAACATTTGTCACCGAATTATGAATTGATAATCGCGTCTCTTTTCTTCCCAAACACAAATAAAATGACTTTGCTCGAGAGGCCTGCCTTGTCAGGCTTTGTTCTGGCAACGATGTGACAGTTTTACATTCTGCCTAAACCTCGACGTAAAAATTGCCACGATAATAAGTTGCGAGATACGTTTTATGTGTCATAATTTATCGTGAAATATTTATCAGCGGAGCGAGAAGGTTTCTGGGTAGCCTTATTGTAATTGCGAGCTCTTCATTCACCGCACATATGAAATGCATAACTCCCAATGCATCGTTTGTTTAATTTAAACCAGTTTTTTTTGGATTTTCCACACATTTCTCGGCCAGACTCGTTATGCATCGTTTCGAAAGTCTTATAATATTTGATAAGCGAATCAAAATGCGTAAACCTTTTCAATTACATAAAGTGCACCAGCTTCCCATACCAAGAATTCTAAAATCGGTCTTTCTTTCAAATTCAGGTTTCTGGGAATGGATTCGTGCATGTTGATTAAGTCGTCTGCGTTGTCATTGTGTAGACCTTTTCCAAAGGTGTGCTAGTTTCATTAAAACACTGCAGTTTTCTGACTGTAGGGTCGCTATACAGAATGTGAATCATCGGTAAAAAATCTTGCCATAAGTGTTCAGACACATCTGCATTTGAAAAGCTAATGTTGATGATGGTCACTTCATGTTATTAAAAATTCATAATGCTCGCCCACCAAACAACGTACTTGTATTGAAACTTGGTTGTGTGACAGCAATCGAGTGCCAAAATACAAGATGTAGCATAATCGATGTTTTTCGTTTTTCTTTATCCTTGTAATTTTTTTGTACTCTTATCGAATGAAAAAATCTCAGTAAGGACAGTACATGTGCGGGCATGTTTTTTTTTAGAGTTTCGCCAAAAAATAAAATATGAGGTCAACGAGGATCAGTTTTTTTGCGTACCGATCGAACTAGAGGCTTAAGGAAGATTGTTCCATTCGATAGAGCGGAAAAACAAAGAAACGCCTCGTTTGTTCCACTGGTCCAGTTGAAGTGGAATCCCGATTATCCGGAGAGGTTGGGAAATGAAGTCCCCCGGATAATCAGTAAAAGTAAATAAAACTTCAAGGAAGAACACGACGAAAGGTCTATCGACCCTCCCACGTCCTTTTTACAACGTCTTTCTATTGTGGTGATGTTGTAGACTCTGGATGTATCTGCCCTGCCATTGGTCTCCACAATTCTTATCTCATTTCTCTCAGGCGATGTTTCACTAAGCAAACTTGGGCATTGTACATGTACCATGTTTTTCGTGCTTATGAATCGCCCCCGCATTCTTCACTGTTCTTTGTTTCAGTAATATTTTCCTACCAATAATCACTAGTCCCACAGAACCTGGGAATCCTGGGAAAGTCAGGGGATTTGTAACTGACTGGGAAATTCAGGGGAATTTTGGAAATTTGGCATTTTAGTTCCTTCTACTTAAAACAGAGGAAATAAACATTTTAACCCGGGAAAGTCAGGGGACTTTATTTTACAAAGGCTGTGGGAACCCTGGTATTGCAATGCCATTCTGTTTATATATATACGTACACAAAAACTTTGGATTGTCGATATCATACAGTGTAGGTCGCTCGCATCTGTTGGCGTTACCATTTTAACTGTCAAGTGAGATTGGGTTGTAATTCATTAGTTAGTTTAAATACATGTTTTGCGGTCTTTTATTAAAATAGCGTATGAGCCTAGTTTCTCTTAAATACTTTTTGAGATAATCTTTGAAGAGCGGGAACAATGTGCCAAAGTTTCAGAGATGACATTTGGCGTGGAGACTCGTAGTGGGACAAATCCCAATGCTCTCTCATCCACTAACGAGTTACCAAGTTTTGACATGGCATCAATTTGCATAGATGAAGTGATTTGCCGCTCTAGCCATGACCACAGTTGAGCTGCACGTCTGATGAGTCGTGACAAATTACTCGTCTAATTCTCAATAATAACGTAACTCCAGGAATTTAAAATGCTCGCTGGAACGTTGATTGCATAATGATGAGTTTTTTTCTTGTACATGTAGAAGAAAAAAGGTTTCTATCATAGCAATTTGTGGAACCACTAGGATCTTCGGTTGAATTTCACCATTTGCCGTGATGCGCCTTGGGAAATTTCCAATAATAGATTTCTTGGATTTCCATCTCTGGAGATAAAATCCAGCTGAATTTTGAACTGTTTTTCTTTGGAAAAGTAATGATGCGGGATTGCGAAATCGAGATGGTTACACGTCTCTGCCAACAGTGTCTTCTGCAACAAGGGAGACGTGTCGGGCCTTCTTAAGTTGCGGTTAATTCTGCTACCAGTGTCCTTTTCCCCAGTGCCATTGCCTTTTCTGCGTTAACTGTATTTGAGCTGCATGTTGTTCGGATAGCTGCATGGTTACTTACATGTAAATGAGCGTTTTGTGCCATTTGATTAAACTATATTTCATTTGGTGCATAAATAATTTCCCGTGCATGAGTTTTATCAACATTCATCTAGTCCTAACTCCGAAGCAAGTGCCTTATTTCGCTACATTAGTCAACCCAGTATACAATACAGTCAGTTGCAAGAATGCATGCTGATCATAGTCTTATCTTCACTACAAAAATTAATTTCTTTAAAAAAATCTGTTAATTACAAAGACCAAATTTTTGGAAAAAAAAATTGAAGAATTTCATGTACATGGATCACACGGAGTGCCAGCAGGTGGCGTTGTATTCGAGCGATTACAACGCCGCCTGCTGGTTCTCCATGTGAACAAAATATATGAAATGACTTTAAGGTATGATCGTCCTGTATTTTATTATACGATTGCTTGCTATTATTTTCTCATGTATCAACGCAGTTTCTCGAGGTTTGATTCGGATTTTGCAAAACGATCTTCATTTTTTGTTTGCATAGTTCTTTGGTTATTTGGAAGCACTGCAGTGCGCTTTTCTAAATCCATATATGGTCTGTAAAAATATTAACAGCGCCATCCTTAATCTAAAATAAATAAGATAACCGAATTTCATAATACCTTATAGCTGGAAGGCATATTTTTATTGCTATATTTATAAAGAGACGTTATCAACTGAATTGCCTACGTTTTTGTCGACGTAAAAACTGCGTGGATTTTATTTAAATTCCTCCTCGTGAGCGTATCTTTTTTTAAATTTAATTGAAGATTCGCTAATACGCAATTTGCCCGTGGGACTGTTTACTCTAGAATTTTTTGACAAGTGAACCGCTGAAGCAATGTTCTCTATGGAAATTGAATCTGTGTGATACGTATGACAGTTTTAAGTTGTTTGAAAATTTCCTCGCGTCTTCTTCGAGATAGCTTATATTAAAAATCAATGTGTCATTCTTAGATACCAACCCGTTATTAAGAGAAGGTGGAGAAATATGAAATTGGCAGTGCATGCTTCGTTGCCTGTTTCTTATGAGTAGCGTATGCCGGAATATGCACATATTGGAAACTGTGCACAGTTTATAGACTTTTATTACATTATACTTAAATGTTTGGTAGAAATTGCATTTGGTGTTGCGAGATAAATCTTCAAAATGTTATCATGTTTGCATAGGCATTTCTTCAGGTGATAAAGCTATAATTTCTTAACGAATATGATTTCTATACGGATCCGTGACGGAAATGTTTGGCGAAAAAACTTGTTGGGAAATGGAATTGCTATATCGGTTTTTAATGATATCCACGGTAGTCAAAATTAATGTTTCTGGCATAGTTGGCTGTTACAATATTAAGCTACTGCATTTTGTAGATCACTATACAGTGTTCCCCCAGACCTGGAGAACCTAAAAAAGGCAGGGACAATTGATTTACTTGGAAAGTCAGGCAAATTAAACAAATCAATAACAGTTTAGCAGAGCTATAGCTATTGGTTAGTACCAAAACCTTGATGACAATCAATTAAGTAAATTAAATTTAAAAAAATTATAACCTACTGTTTAGTGTGAAAATTTGTTTCATCTCCGGTTTATACATTGTACATCGGTATACATGTAAAATAGCAACAAATATAGCATTCCTTACATTGGCATGTCATATTTTTGATTTTTCTGTGGTCATGATGGTCAGGTAAATCAGGGAGATGTCATCTCTGGGGGAACCTTGCTATAATTCTTATAATTAAGTCAAATCTATGTAATTTCAGAGTTCAAAAATTTATTACTGATGCTATCTATTTATTTCAATTATTTGTTTGAATGCACCATAAAGTACGCGTATTTCTTTTTAAAAATAATATCTCCACGTATTTTGTTATAAAAGGATTATATATATTTATGGAGAAAACACATTTATGTTAACATCTTAAATACATGTTGTTAAAAAATGGAAATCTTGCTAAGAATCTGGTTAGAATCGTTTTGCACTCTTCATTTGCACCCTCTTCATTTCGTGTCAAAGTGCGTAATTAAATCTCTTAGAAGTGTGGCTTTTCCCTCGTCAGACGATTTTCAGCAGTTAAAATGTAGTTAAATTGCTCACAATTGTGCTGTAAAGACCTTACAGGAAATGACAACCTACGCTAAAAGTTCATTTGAGACACTTGACGAAATCGCGAATCTCTTGGTCCGTTATTTGGCCGTTTTCCTAATTCGTACATTTAGCTTTAGATTTCCTATCAGGCAGCAGGACGTAAGAAAACTTTGCTGTTTATTTTTAAGATAACCAGATTAGAAGTTTGTTCGCGGATTTCTATTATCTCGCGTACCTAGCCATCTTCCTTCGCATCTAATGGTTTTGAACATCAATATTAGTGGGGATGTAACGAGAACATTGTTTATCTCTAATAGACTTATGTTGGACTATTTCGGGATTTCACATCTAGGCGAAAGAGAGCGTGAAGCCTTCTCTTATATACCACTCCTAAAGTGGCACATATGTGGCTGTGTCTTTAATCTTTTTTTTGTATTTTTTCCACATAAACTATAAATCCTTTCCATCTGTTCAATCACCTCCTATCAGTCGAATGCTGGCTGAAATTACGTGCAATACCGAAGCATTTCCCTGTAAAACTGTGATTTCACTCGTATATATGGCGCTCTATCACCTGGGTTGGACCGGTAAATAAATTGGCTCACTATTTGCGCGCAACCTGCGGATTTTGCGCATTAATATATCGTTTGCGAATGCTGAACCGAGCTTCCAAATCTGCTCCTAGGTTTTGGCAAATGCACTGCTCTAATCCCTAGTTACCAGAGGATTTAATTTGGTGCTGTTTCCAAAAAATAGAGAGATAGAAGGGAGATCTGGCGATGTATATGCTTTTGATTAATACCCAATTCTGAAACGAAAATCATGCATCCGTATGTGCAAATCTAAAATTGCCGCTAGCTAAACGTTAAGGCTGGATTGAATCGTGCTGTTACTATGACTACTGCTTTCTATCCGATTTGTACGTCCTCCACTCACGGCGAGCTTGAATTTGGGAATAAACATTTGGAAGAGGATTGCCAGCTCTGTATACACAACCTACATTAGAACAGTTTTGGGCCACGCTGGAAGCTATTGGGTTTTAATTATGATATGTATTTTTGCTTCGCTTTTTATATTTTGACAAGGATTATTCCTCCAGCACGTATCTGATAAAAGTGAATGATGGCTTATATTATTGTAGGCTGCGACGTCTAAAGGTACAGCTGGGTTCTGGATAAAATTATCACTTTTTATTCAAATGAGCTCCTGTTTACGACTTCCTTCGTATGCTCGGGCTATTATTTCTTGCTCGAAATGGAAAGTGCATGCGGTGTACATTTCTACCGACTAATTTAATTAACGAAACGGTCTAAAATGCCTGGGAAAAAATTATACGCCTCAAATAGGGATATAAAAATACATAATGGCATTTTGGTCATTAGAATTATTAACTCCACGGAAGAGATGTTCAAGGGTAAGACCCACCTTTTAGCTTTACAATTAAAGCGTAGAAAAGTGATGTTTATTACACGAGTCCCCAGACGTACATGTTTTATAAATGGATGAAAGCATGGTGCACCTAAGTGTAGAAATTTGCATAAAACGTTTCCCTAATGTAAAGATCGACACGTGTAATTTTTAGAGGGGATACAAAAAGGGATCATTCTTAATTTTGGTCTATGGCTCTTTAAATTTTAAATAATTGCTGGGAGAAATTTTATGTCGACCAGGAATCGCTCCTCCTACCGTGAATCAAATATTCCTTTAAATACTATACAGTATGTTCGTCACGAAGCTTCGCATTAAGCTTTGTAATTTCCAATTCCAATATTTCAATTGAATGTTTAGTAGGGAAGCAAATTTCACTTGTTGATAATGGACAAAAGCTACAGTATTAATAACACTTGTTATCAGATAAAATCAAATAACCAAAGTACATAGTTTTACATCAATTTTCTGTAGTTTTATTTCACTATAGTGTTAACAAGAAGCATTTTGTACCATGTTTCCACTAATGTGTATTTACGTAAAGTATATTGAGTTATACTACAATCGTTTCTTGCAGTGTTTCTTTATATGGCGTAATAACGCATTATTACGGTACATTAATGTATTTTGAAGTAGTTTCATTTCAAATCAGAATTCCAATCAACGTTTCCTCAGCCATGCAAAAAACCTAAAGTAAGTAAACACAACCCTTGATTGTCGATGCAATTAGGAGCTATTATACGTTGCAAGACAAAGAGCAATTAGCTTGTTAAATTAATTCGCGATAATTTGCGCGTCATATCAGTACAGAACAGCGTTATATCGCCGCTTATCTTTCTCGAAGCGCAAGAAGGGTGCATCTTAAGTGATTCGCAATTGAGGTTGAAATTATTAAGAAATCTTCAAGGATGAATGCGGTTCGCCTGGTGGCGCTGGTTGTTTAGGTCCAGTTTTCAGTTTCCGTAGTAATTTCCAAGCGCAAAGCCGTAAGAGAAGCAAACGTCTATGTGCGGCATTAATTTTTAACCACTGCACAATTTTTAAGTGCTCTGATGACCATAAAGTTGAACGGGATAATGGATGATGAGCGCGGTTCTATGGAGGCCTCTAGTTGGTTGCAATTCTATGGTAGGGATTTTCCCCACAAGCATTGCAAAAATGGTATTTACATGCGAGGATTTGCATTTAATACGCGCTATGGTGTGCAGATAGTTTTATCTTTATACAGCTAGTCCTCTCGACTGCCTTGTATTACAGGGCCATCACCTAGCAAGTGCGTGCGTGCCTATGATGAAAATTTTACAAAGCAGTTTGCCGTAGGTTGTCCTAAGAGAATAATTAGGCCCGGAATATCTTCATACATAATTGAAGCTCGCTAACGCCTGTTTCACGCTTCGCCCATTATGTCGCTGGCAGCGAAGGAATTGCTTGCAAAGATTCGACTTGCCATAATGTCCACCAACAAACCACATGTCCAGTTAGAGTACACGACAACGTACATGTTCAGTGGATGCGGTTTGTACTTCGATGCATATGGTAAAAAAAACGAAAACATCGTTTTTACAGTTTTTGTTTCCCATCAGACATGCGGTTGAGGAGTTTGGGAACGACGTTTCTTTTCGAGCCTAAACTCTGTTCTGATGTCATCCCCAACAAGTGCAGTCAACCTTACTTGCTTGCCTTCGATGAACCGTGAAATGTGCTGCGTACCGTGTTTCTTAATTAAATGTTTTCTACTTAGGGAAAGTAATCGCTTTATGCAAATAGTCGAACTCGTGGCGAAGTAGTCGTTTGGCATTTGACGTGACACGACGGCAGGGTCGCTGCAGTCGGTTTACGCCTACTGGGTTCTCCCACAAATGAAATTTTCAATCCCCGACTTTTCCAGGTAGGAAACCAAATTTCCCTGGCCGCAATGATTACTGAAATGCCAAAATATGACGTATAACATAGGGTTGCTGTATGTGTTGCTTATTTTGTATAAACATTAGATGGAACAAATTTTCATAAAGAAGCAGCAAATTTATTTATTTATTTTTCAATTTGATAATTTCATCATGAATTTGGACTAATGTGTTAACCAGTCTATGTGAAATGTATTACTGTATTGACTTATTGAATTCCCCTGGCTTTTTCGACGAAATCAATTTCCTCTGACGTTTCCGGACCTTTTCAATTACCATGACCTTTCCAGGTTTTCCAGGTCTGGGAAAACCCTGTCCTAATGCCTGCCCCAGGAGCACTGTTGTACACTTAATAATTCAAAATGCCTTAAACAGATCGACATTAATATCAAACGAGATAAAGGCGTAGTGGTAGTATGGCTATATGCATAACTGTTTTAAATAGTCTGTGTCAATTTTATCACTTATGCACAAGTTTTATAAAGCGAAAGTTTTTGTTCGGTTTGCGTGCCTAGAATGAGTGTATCGTTCTAGGAAAGAAACCGGTGACTTGACCCCCATAGCTTACCACAAAATCGCCGTTCCTTCTTTGTCCGCCTTTCACTCGTTCCCAATCATTATTATTACCTAATCAAATTGCGTTTACGTTCAATAGCCCATGCAATATATATATCACCATCAACTAAATTAACTCCAATTAGATGGTCGCTGATTGTTGCGAATGGGTTTTCTAGGGCCTCCATTTCTAATTTGTCATGCTTGTGTACTTCTCCATTGCTACCCTCGAGGTACAGCTGGAGCGTATCTTCGCCAAGTCCGCTTCATCCCCCTGGTTACGATGTCCAGCTCTTCTGCATGACTTGAGGCGTTGCAGTGATTGCTCGCATACTGGGGCAATCACCAACTTGTTTTTTTTCTCAGTTTGAATAAAGTTTGGTCGTGCAGTTTTCAAATTTTGATTACCCCAGTGGGAACCATGGTGTAGGCCGTTGGTGGTAACGGCTGAAGTAAGCTTACTCATTTATGACGACATAATGAATAGCGTTTGCCACGCTAATGCTGGTCCAGTTAGAACATTCAGATTCCCTCTCCATATAGTGCCAATAATTTTCGTGTGCATGCTGTGTTTATTCATCATCTTTCCACTTTAGTTGAGAAAAATATATTTTCAATGCACTGCCTGCAATATCCCAGTTCTACTGTAGAAAGCAAATGTTACGATTCAATCTCTGCGTTGATCCCGGGTCGCCTATAAGCACGCGTGTTTTCTAATGGAGACAGTTTGAATAGTCAACATATTCGCCACTTGGAATCGTTAGTCTTAATGATTAATGGTTGAGGGAGGAAAAGCGTGCCGGTATCACTTTTGTGCTGGGCTTTATATATTGAATTTTTGGAGGCAAAAAAATCAGCATTTTATTTCCATAAGCAAGAAACTAATGGCTGTGCGGAAGTGATGAACCTACCTGCTACAACGTGCTTAATGTTGTCCCTTAAGCCAGCTTGGAAAGCCCGTTTTTGCGAGCGAGGCCCTTTTTCACTGTTTCTTTCACATTTCAATGTGCAATTCATCAGGAAGACCGGATTTGAAAGTATACATTTCCATGCTAGATATCACTCTTGAGGAAAAACTTTCCTTTCCATCCATTTGCATTTGCCTGCATCGGTTCGGTGTTTTGGAAAAAGAACAGGGTCTTGACGGCAAGTTTCTTGTATGGAAATAAGTTTCGCCTTCATAAATATAAAAGACTTCCTTCAGCACACACCAGCGAGACGATCGGTAAGCAAATAATTTTTTTCGTCTGGTAACCGCAATGCCATTTTCTTTCCCAAATTAATTTGCCTCACGTATTTTCGGTGCTACGTTGCCGGGTATGTTCTTTCTGTCTAGGTTTGCAAATTGAGACATTCTTTCATGCAATAAGCTTTTACTTTTATACACTGTAAGTGCTAAAAATGAGACCCGATTAGTTGGGCTGCTTTCGGTTTCCTGAAACTTTTGGATTTTAAACTTTCTCGTTGATGATATGAACACTAAACTTGATGCTCAGATTTCTTGAGGTCAAAGAACCACCTCGCCAAGTTGTCTCAACGGGCGAGATTAGATTTCCTCGGACAATAATAAGGGTGAGGTCACCCTTGTGCACATTTTTAAAACTGCCAACATTTCCTAATGTGCGTGAATCGTGTACATTTGAATTTATTCCTGTTGGTAATCGGAGAGGTGTAGTGTTTCATCCACCATGCATGCTTTGTTATGTTCGCGTAACATGAAACTATGCAATTTGACTGTAGAATTCACAAAAATTAAATAAGGACTTAATGAATTTTCTAATGAACTGTCATTTGATTAGTCAAGATTTTTTTTATTGAACTTCGTGAAATTCTTCGTCGAACTAAACCTCTAAATATATTTTTCGTTAATGAAACGAAAAACAATGGTTATTTGACATGATGTAAAAAATATGACCTACATGTAGCTAGCTGCGAGCGTATTACATATTTCAGTCTCGCTTTTCTATTGATTTCATGGACGACATATTGACTTGATTAACAAAACTAACAGAATGAAGCCCCCGTAGTGTGCCAGTTTTAGGTTTCAATTTTCTACTGTTCCGGTGAAGTACGCCCTCGTGTTTTCATCATCTTTTGAAGTAGATATTTTAGCTACCTGCTCGTGTATACATAAATTACAGCCATTTTAATTATTTCGCAAATGCTCTTTGATGTCAGTGCTGCGCCGGCCGCAGCTTCGACGGTGTCCTAAATTGAAATGTTAGAAATTGAATTTGATAAGAGTAGATTAGCTTTCCATTGATTGGGTTTCGTTAAACTTATTTTGTTCCTCGATAATTACATAAGGCCATCGTATATGAAATATCGCTGCTTCTGTACTCGTGTAGACGTACATGTATTAGTACATGTACATGTAACCTAACAGAAACTTAACACTGGCGAACCTTGCCAGCCCGAAAAAGTTCGTTCAAATGGTGGCCTTAATGAGGCCAGATAATTGGCCTAATGCCGCTTGGAATGTAATTACTGAGTTATTTGAATTTTCAATTAATAATTATTAGATATCATATCCGGCTATCGGGCACTAGTGTGACAATAGGGGGTGTCAATCCTAAAAAGTAATTGGAATTGGAATTGACTAATTGGTGTGCGCGTGTGCATATGGCTACCAAAACCTGAAAAACCGGTTTTGGTAGTCATTTGCGGATGCGCACACCAATTAGTCAATTTCAATTAAAATAAGTTTTTTAAGATTGACACTCCCTAGTGTTTGAAAATTGGGGCGGTTGTTAATCTTCAATAAATTAAAACTTCGTTTAAAAATGTGCTTTTGCTGAAAGTTGACAGCTATACTCAGTGCCGTACGCAGGATTTTATTTCGGGGGCTGCTGAACCAAATCTCCTATGAAAAAATTTCGGATTTTTTTTTCTGTAGAGAAAATTACTACCAAAAAGTGAAAATTTCGGGAGGTGCTGCAGCCTCCACAGCCCCCCTCCCTTTCAAACGGATGCTTGAGCAACTTTATACTGTATGCTGGTTGTCTATATACATGTACTGCAAATCAATGTTTTGGACAAAACACCCACATTGTGTCCATTTCATCAAGTTTTCAGAATTACATATTAAAGATTTCGCATCCTCTCCTCAAGGACAATCTTGTTTGGAGCTCAGAACAAAGAAATTGGCCGTTACGACATGCAAGTACAATATGTATGTATGCAGCATATCGATTTTGTACCAACTATGGTTAAACTAAGTATTGAAATTGCAATTATCTTCTTTCCTAGTTGATTTAACGTACTATATTTTGCGCACAACGTACATGCACATTAGGCTAATTTGACGTTTGCGATTGAGAATGCAGGTTTACCCTAACTTTGATCCAAAATAGACAGCTGTGCTTTAAACCATCGAACTAACATAAGGTGCATACATGTTTAATACAATGCGGCGTAAAACTAAGGTGAAATTCTGACTTATACTTCAGAATTTCCTGCACAGGAATATGATGCAATTTGATCTCAGATTTTGACTTCCCACTACAATTGCGAGAGGAACAGAAGGAATAAGAGTCTAAATGGGAGTTATAGCTAGCTCCACACTCTGATGCCGATAACAACGACGATCTTCTTGCTCGAAATTGCATTTTTTTTTGTGAAATAAGGTGGTGGAAAATTCTTGTTGCTGGAGAATCACGCTATAGATATTCAACTTATGAGATCTAGAAATCTCTTGACTGGGTGATTTGAATTTTTCGAGTGACGAAATGGGATGGCTGCAGATGAAATGTTGGTTAAGATGAAGTGCGACCAATTATCATTTTTAGGAATGGAAGTCATGCAAATTTTGAGACTACATTTGGGCGAATCCGTGCAGCAAAGATAAACTTCTCCTACAGTTTGTTCACACTTTCTTGGAAATGCAATGAGGCTGCCACATGGAAGACACCTCACGCCTATGTAAAAAAATATGCAAGCGTCGACTGATATGGCATACATTTGCTATGCAAATGGATGTTTTGAATTTTAATACGTCCAGAAGGAATATTTAGAGAAAAGAAAGCAACTGTAGTCTCTTCGTTTATCATAAAATGCTGAAATTGCGATGGAGTTAAAATATGCTTTTCCTTCCCATTTTTTTCATTTATGCATGAACCCGACAAAAAAAAAAGAACACTTGTAGAATTCCAGCATGAAGGAGAAAGAAGCTGCTGTTGCGCTAGAATATAATAGATGCGTATAGGGGACCCTACACGGGAATTATTACTGTCAGTTTCGACAAATACGGACAGTAATACGGATCGTGTAAGGGCAATA